>JABUIW010000051.1:300945-327122 GCA_013363375.1 Menidia beryllina
GACCACGAAACCGTGCATCGAACTGAACCGTGGAATTTGTGAACCGTCCCACCCCTACTTTCTAGGTAACGTGCCAGACTAGATTCTTCACACCTGAACATGTATGCTGTCGGGCCAATGCCAAACGCGCGCTTGACGTGCGGTTAGCTCCTCGTACGAATGCTCGAGACGCGCACAAAGGCAGCCATGGTTCATTTCTTCTCTTTAAAAACAAATTCGTAGGCCTTCTCTTACGGGTTATCCACGTCCAGGAAATGCAAATCTGATGTAAAGTGAACATTAAGACGTGTAGAGAGTAGGGTTGTGAAAAGTATCGATACTTAAAAAAGTATCGATACTAAAATGTTGTATTCCGGATACGATACGATCGTATCCGGATACGATCCCAGGCAAGAAAATCCTAATTGCCTCATGGCAATATAGACAATAATGTAAAAATAGTTAAATTAATCTCTCAAACACTTAATTAAACTCTATCCATATTATGATGTTAAAAATAGTGTATGTTAAATAGGTTTGTACAATAAGTCCAAACAAGTTTAACCAAAAAAATATTTATTTCTCACAGTTATGAAGGGTGGAGGGTCAGGGTTAGGGTTAGGGTCATTAATGTGGGCCACCGGCCACCATAACATCAGTAACAGGTCAGTTTGAAATGAAAGACACTAACCTGTCAAAATTCAGTTAAATTTTGGGG
This sequence comes from Menidia beryllina, assembly GCA_013363375.1. Taxonomy (NCBI): domain Eukaryota; kingdom Metazoa; phylum Chordata; class Actinopteri; order Atheriniformes; family Atherinopsidae; genus Menidia; species Menidia beryllina. Next base: position 301,643 of record JABUIW010000051.1, read on the forward strand.
TCTTTGTTTTTAATCCTTGTGGTATCGAAAATGGTATCGAGTATTTTCCTGAGTATCGGGATCGAGTTGAAAATTTTAGTATCGTGACAACCCTAGTAGAGAGACTGGAGATTGAGGATAAACAGGAAGTGACGAAAGACAATGATATCACATCCAAGACACAGAAGTGTGTGCGCTTTTTTCTTATTTGTTTTCTATTTTCCAGATAAAGGCAAGCAGTAGAAGGGGGGAGAAAACAGGCTGAGGTGAGGGAAGCTGCCACAGCCCTGTGGGATGCACAGACAAGGTGGAGGAAGTGTGCTTATTTGCCTTTTACTGTCTATCGGGCCAATCTACATAATTAGCCTGCCATATCCAGAGGCCTGTGGTCTCAAATGAGGCAGTGTGCGTTTATCCGTATGTCCGTATAGACATACGGATGAACGTGTGCTTGTTTTTTGCAGGCTTTTTGGTCTTTTTTTGGGTTTATTTTTTGCTCGGAGGGCTGACCTGAGTCGGGTTTTGTTTCCGAGCAGAAGGAGCAGCCGGTGTTTGCGCTCGTTTCCCCTCAAAAAAATCTGTTAATCTGAGAAAAGGGAGAAAAAAAAAGCGCGGTGACCTGTACTTTGGCTCAAATTCTCAGCTCTCAGTGCAGCTATTTTGACAGTAATGGAGCTTAAGCTCCCCTAAGCTTTTGTTATTAATTATCCCGGACCGCTCTGGTCTCAACATGTCAGTGGTTCGGTGTAATTAATAGTAGACTTTTTTTTATTTTTTCCCAACCCCCCTTGGTCTCTGCTTCGCTGTGTGCGTAAATGTAAAAATTTAATGAACACCATGATGAACTTCACAAAAAAAACAACAACTTTTCTTTCAGCCACCATAGTTTGTGGAGTCTTTGATGGGTGCTGTGACTAAAAAGCGGACTATTGACCTTTATAAGAGTAAATTAAATTGACTCACTGAGTAAAATATCTTTGGCGATGTGAATGATGTGTAAATATACAGCCCAAACATCTTTAATTGACCCAAATAGGGCCTTTGTGACGATGTAATTGTCCAAAATTGACCACGGCTTCAAAAATAATGCCCATTTGACAAATACAATAAGTTATTTTACCAATCGGGTAATGTTAACACCTCATTTTTACGAGTTATGAGGGTGGGAGCCGAGGTAAAATGACCCAATTTTTCCTTAGCTGGAAAGAAAGACTTTGATTCTTACCTGAAAAAATGTCTTTTAAAGTTATACGAATGACCATTGTATTCGGGCACGTCAGTCATTTCTTTCCTTTTTTTAAAAAAATTTTTTTTATTCGAATGCATCAGTAGTTTGGATAGAACGTTGATCATTCAAGCAATTGTGGAAAATGACAGGCTGATATGTGATATTTCATAAAAGACTAGCTGGAAAAAAAATAGCATAGCAGTATATCTAATAATAACAGTCTGACGGAGCATTTAGAGACGTGTGGCCACTTTTTTTTTTTCGTTTGCAGGTATCAGAGACTCTTTTCTTACAATGAGAACTGATGTAGTTATCCATGATAAATGATGTTAAGACTAGACGTAATTATGTCTGACCAAAACTTTTTACTGTGCGTTTGATTATTGGCCACATTCTCTCTGTCTGTCTCTTTTTGGAAAACCGACAGGATTAACCCTTTAAAGCCTGATCCAAGAATAAAACAAAACCGAAAATTACTTTTTTTTTTGGTTTGAAGTCTTTATTTGGCCTTTTAACAAAATATGTCAAAAGAAAAAACAGAAATACATTTTTTATATGAATAATTTATTACTATGTGATAAGTCAAGATTATTTTTCGTGTAGTCTTCTACTGGCTGTTATCGGGTGTATCTGATGGTGTACAATAGTATCTTGAGCAAAGTTTTTACCATTAAATTAAGCAAAAGGTGTCAGACGCAAAACATTTCAGAAACCGTACGTATCAAATATGATACATTTGGCATTACAGGATTAATGGTGGCTTTGAGTGTCTTTTTCCCCGTTCTAATCAGGCTCCGGGACTTGTGTCAACACGTGTTCTCGCAAAAAAACCCGGTTGGTGGGATGCATCTCAGGTTGACACACGGCGGATAACACACTGCCAGTCCGTGACTCGCTTTGAACGGTGTCCCTGACAGATAGCGACTCCTACATCTCCTCCATCTCATTTTCACCGCCAGAAAAGTGTTTGAGTGGCACTGGGGAGGGGTGGGGAGTGGGGGAATGCTGAAAGCTGACATGGCTTTCCGAGTTTGTAACCGCGCCGGTTTTTTGCTGTTTCACAGCAAAGTGCTTCCAGGCTGAAGGGACTCTTTTGCTGTGAGACATCAAACGTACGAGAAAACCACATTCGCGCTTCCTTCCTTCTAGTCTCTGGCGACGAGCCGAACTCGGCAATTTCTCTGACCTCATGCGCCACCGGAGACCACACAAATCCTCAAAAAAAGAAACTTCCCCCCTCGGAAAATCGCGATCACGTTTCCAAGTATCGCCTCAAATGTTTAAAGGGGACGTATTATGCAAAACCAAGTTTTTAATCATTTGATTGTGTACATTTGGGACTGTGGAGGGCCCTATCAGCAGGCAAAGTGTGAAAACAAAATGACTCGGTCGTATTTTTGTGGGCTGCGTCGGTCTCAATCCAGGAGACAAATCGGGAGGTTTCAGGAGTGGGTAGTTTCTGACGTCATTAGCTCTAGCTCATTATAATATTCCAGTCTTTCACCTGCATTTTGCCACCTATCTGTGGCAGACGTGGTGGTAGCGTGAGCGTTAGCATGGTAGCGTTAGCGTGGTAGCGTTAGCGTGGTAGCGTTAGCATGGTAGCGTTAGCGTGCTGACGTGGGCGCACCTCCCGGAAGAAGTGGGTGGATTGCCTGTGTCTCATTTGCATTTAAAGAGACAGGCACTCCAAACCGAGCTCTCTGAACAGGGCTGTTTTTTACAGGGTGACTGAACTGCTATCGTGCTTCATCCCTATGGTATTTTAACCAAATCTTTTCACAGACATTACATCAGGACACCAGGGAACTAGTTTAACTTGTTGAAATAGGGTATAATATGTCTCCTTTAACATTTGAACCTGAAGATGGGCTTTATTTCCGGGCCTCTCTCTTTGATGTCTCCAACTGATTCGGGATCCCGCGGAATAAAAAACGCCCTTTCGGCTCACGTCGGAGTTAATCGCCGTCCTTAAAGTAAATGTTGTTAAAAGGGGAAAGAGGTGGAGGCAGGAAAACACCGGAGAAGCTTTGTAAGAAGAGATGCTGATGCAGAGATGCGGTTCGAGCAGCGGGAGGCCTGCGGTAATCGGCCTATGTAGGGTAGCCAGGCAGCGGGGGGGTGGGCTTCCTACCTACCCATCAAGGCGGCTTTTAAGATTCACAGAGAATCTCCAACAATGGGAAATACAGCACGAGGGTGATTGTGTTTGTGAGGGGATGCACACAATAAAAGTGCAGCAACGAAGTGAGATGACCTCAGTTTATTTTATTTCTAGCTTTATCTTTACGTCTATTTTAATTCTGTTCTATTTAGTGTGTGTGTGTGGAGTTTCGGTAATAGACATAAAAATACATTATATGCTTACAATTAGTCATATTTATATTTGGAAAAACGTATAGCTTCTTAATTTATTCTTTATGAACTCTGAAAAACTGTAGCTTAATGTATCCAGCTGACAATAGAATTGAGTATTAACCCCTTAGAATTCCGGAAAAATGTACTTTAAAACCTTGCATATATAAAAAATATGCATGCATGTTATAGTTATTATAAAAATATGTATATATCTTGCAAACATTTACTCTGTCTTTATGGAGGTAAGACTTTTTTTTGTGAGTTGAATATGTTCTTGGAATACTGGGAGGCTTCCTTGGCAAGATACATCCGTTTTTATTATTTCAATTGTGAAAATATTCAACGTCCCGTTGGCAGGAACATTGAGGCATTTAGACCTGCTATGTGAATGTAGCCAAATACCACAAAATGGCTTTATCCCCTGCGTATAGAGTCGGGTATACTTACAATTTAACTGCATTTATTGGCTGCTGGCACCAAAATTCAATTCAGTTTAGTTTTTCCTGATCAAAAAGTAATTACCGGGATTGTTAATGGTATAATCCATCTACAGTCCAATTCAATACAACCATGAAAAAGAACATGATGGCGTTAGTGACACAGTAGGTGACGAAACTGGATGGAAAGGGAACTTTTGACCTTTCCAAAGAAAAAAAAGAGAAGAAAGGGGCAATTACAAAATAAATTGAGTGGAAAAGGTACCTTTTTAAGGCGTCCACAACGTGAGTGTAGGAATTATCTTTGCTTTAAAACAATTTTTTCATGTGTATAAACTATCGGAGGAACATTGGATACCAAAACATTTGTATTATGGCACCTTTTTATTCAAATTTCTTTGTAATTCAGTGGTCTGACTGCTTCTGTACACTGTGGCATAAAGATTTATTCAACCCCCCTGAATTAATTTCTGTTGTCTCACTATCTTAACTTAAAAATCCTCCTTTTGATGCGCGTTGTCGAAAATCCAACTGCCCCGCTATAAGATTGGCAGCTACTGATACAAACAGGAGAGCTTCATTTAACTCATTTCACAGCCTGTTATTCAGCAGCAGCCCATCAGTCCCAATTGGTCTTTTTTTGATATTGCATTTTGACACGTTCCTTCCCTCTAGGCTGATTTTTTTTTCTCACGCGAAAAGTAGTTTTAACGGAGGCCGTACGAACCAGGTTGCACGGGAGTCCGTAGCCAGATGTTTTCTCCAGGTGAAAACACTGTTCGACTGGGGAAACGAAAGTGGTCTAACGAGTAATTAGTCAACTTCCAAAGCTGAAATATGTTTGAATGTTCATTCCATCCATTGCATGCAAGTTTGGATGTTGATGGATCCGTAGCGACCCCGTAAGTTGAGAAAAATGATACCCATACGGTGCCGACAACACCTGACCAAGAGTGGAAAGTCGGTGGGAGAAAGTGTTGGCAGGGAATTTGAAATGAACAGTGTTTTCCCTGTTATTCCGAGTCTCCTTTGGAATCTTTTGTAAATGCTTATGGAGGTGACGACAGCTGTCATCTGCCGTGAATTGGCTATCCAATTTTGGTTTTGGAGCTTCCGGATGAGATCCATGTGGTAGAAAAGGAAAAAAGCCAAATACACAGTGCACATAAGGGGCACGTCTGACCTCATGGAGGCAAATTAAAAGTGACCCCATTAAAGGCGTGGGTAAGAAGTTATACTCTACAACAGACTGCATCTTCAGAGATTCACAAACACCTCGTAAACTCTCAGAGGCCGAAAGTACAAAAACGGATATAACGCTGAACCGGCACATAAAACATCCTGTGCACATTTGCCCGTGTGGCTGTATAATGAGCATCTGTGCTTCTAGTTTTCTTTTTTTTTTTAATCAGAAGTAATGTTATTACCTTTAACAGCGCACCTGTCTATTCTGTGCCTCAGACGAAGAATGGAGATTTTATTTTATTTATTTAATTTTTCTTTTTTTTTTGCTGTTGTTTGGAAGCCCTTTTAAATGCCAGCTGGCAGTTGGCTTGGTGGGTAGTTAGCGAGACAGACGTACAAACGCACACGCAAACATATGTACATATGTTTTTTTAAATGACAACTCCAGACCTACATTTCCCCGGCAGAAAAACATTCCGTTGAGAAAGTAGTGGCGGTAATTAGTGGAATTAGCCACAGATCAAAAGGTCCAATTAAAAAGTGTGTGGTTGCGTGGTTGCACTGCGCGCCTCGTTCGCATCACAACACACGCTCCGGTGTGGACGGCCTGAAGGGCGATCGGACAGATGGAAGAACCGAAAAACATGGTGCTATGGCCTTTAAAATTCAGCTCACCGATGGACATTCATGTATGCAAAACACATGTAGTAAAAGATGAAAATTGGCATTAACCCCCCCCCCAAAAGACTTGTAAATGGACTCACTTGCATAAATCAGCCAAAGAACATTTAATATGCAAACGCAACACAAGGACACGCAAAAAAACACACCGAAGCTAATCGGAGGCATTTCATTTGCGCGTGGACGGAGGGTATCTTGACCGGTGGTGCGGTTGTCCGCACCGGCGCGAAAATTGTCAGCCCTTTTTTAAGTCCCGGCCTTAATTAAGAGCATAATTAAGCCAGGGCTGTTATGGCTTTTGCTCAGCGGGGTGTGATGTTGTGTGTTCACGCGTGCGGGTATCCCCGGAGCTTGTTCCGCATGCTCCCCTCGCCACAGCTTGGACGAATGCGGCACCTCTAATTTACCATTCAAACGCCACATGTTTGACTCCTAATTAATCACGGCCCCAACCCCAGCAGCCCGCAGAGGTTTTTTCTCTCTCCGCGCCGTTGTCTTCTTTCCGCTCAAACGGGGGTTCCACGTGGTAAATGTCAGGTCCTGTTCGAGGTGATGTCCTGCTTTGTTTCGTAGATCGTCGCACGTCTCGAACTGTCTCCCCCATCAGGCGGAACGTCTGTCTTATTGTTCTCTGCCTTGCTTTGGCCTTTGAGCCGGTATTTGCCGCGACTTCCAGGCCGTCTGGATGACGAGCTTTCAGATAAACCGAAATGCGAAGGATAAAAAAAAAGTAACGGTTTGGACTGACCGGTCGCGGTACGGTTCAACTATATCGAGCATGCCTCCAATATACTTCTCCGGGTCATCGCGGCCAGTTGTCAAGGCAAGGGTAGCTAGATAGCCTGTCTCTTTATCCCCTCAACTTACTCTTTAAAGCGGATACTAAGAAATTGCTAGGACAGCTGAGAGACTTCAATTCTCAAGCTGGTCTTAAGCCCAGTACAAAGTCCTTTCACATGTTGACGTTCTTGATATAAGATCATACGTGAATCGTCTTCTTGGGGTTTTGGACCTACCAATGAGCTCTTATTTTCCGTCTGTTTGCCAATTTTCAGACCGGTATAGCAGTGAATTAACGGCTTTGCCTTTTGGGCTGGTGTGCGCATCATTTCAGGTCGTGCGCTAATGCCAAAACCAGTTTTCCTGTTCCACTGTTTTCCCCCACTGGTGCTTAAGACCTCAAGAACACTCCAATTCCCTCTACTTTAGTCCACATCTCAAATCTCATACGGCTTTGGGGGTATATGTCGGCATCTATGGCCAGTGCTCGATTTTCTGACGACATGTGTGTAGGTGTGTGTGCCTGTGTGTGTGTGTCTGTTTGTTTGCCTCCGTGTGTGTACTCCCACGGTGCTACTGTCTGCCATAGTGGCAGTTTGTGGCTCCATGCTGTGTTAAATGGGAGTGTCCAGGCTGCAACCAGGCCTCATTCATCAGCTTCACACGGGAACAATTCTGGCTGCAGGGAGTACCGCCCGGGACTCAAACGCACACACACACCGACACACACACACCCTCAGCGACAGACAGTCAGGTTGTTAGAATTGCTCTGCAAATGTCTATCAATCCCGAACAGTCCCCCATCACAAATAAAAGCTCCGACTCGCGCAATTGACACGTGTTGAAGTCGCTCACACCCTCTTGACCCCCAGATAGTCGGTCTTTGACGGCGACACTGCCTTCCGTGACCTCCACTTCCTCCTCGCCATCCCCGCGGCATTTTCGTCCCACCATCCTCGGCCCCCTCTTTGCCGTTTCGCAGCTGAGTCTTTCACGCCTGATTCCATCTGGCCGCTTGGCCGCTACCCACCGTACCCCCCCCATTCACGCCGCGACTCCCGCCCCGAGCCAAGCTCACGCTGGTCAACGCTGGGAGGCGTCCGGCGAAATATCCCCCCCCCCGAGTCGTATTTACTAGAATGGCAGTTTCGAAGAAGCAATACATAATAAGACATTTTCTGTGGGCTCGAAGGTTAGCATTTCCCAAAAGGCAAGTCACTTCCATCTGGGTGCTAAATGCTTTCAGCAGTTCGTTTTTCTTTTTTCTTTTTTTTTTGTCCAATTCCCTTTTTTTTATGTTAAAAGGCTAAAAAGTGTAAGATTGTCCTATTTTCACGCTTTCAAGGGCTTGTCTTTTTAAAAGGTTCGCATGGTGACTTGTAAGGGCAGAATTGTTTGGGTGCCGTGTGACGAACCCTTTTTATTCAAACGACCTTTTCTGAGTGCATTTCTTGTTCTGTTTGTTTGACTGTGAGGGTCCTTTTGATTCAAGGAATTATTTAGGTTGAGCACCGTGATAGAATAGACAGTTGGACAATTTTGTTCTCTTCCTATAGGCTGATGTTTAGTTTGCGATCAAGTTTTCAGCTTTACGAGGTCACCGGTGTAAATGACCCAAACGCGTGTCGGTTTAATGAAAGTTCAAAGCAAGAACAGAAATGCGCGATTCTCCATTGAATCCAAAAGGATTTGATTGTGATTTGATTGAATTTAACTTAATTCTAATTGTCTTTCTTTAGATTATATCTTCAAAGTAGAGACGATTGTTGTGATTTGTTGTTACGTGAATAAAGTTTAATTGTGTGTAAAAAGTTTCAAAAACTGGGTGGAGCATTATGAGTCAAGACAAAACGACAACACAAAACAGAATGTAAAGCAGAAGAAAGCAGCAAAATAAACTTAGAAGTTTGCCTTGATGTCTGAGGTCTTCTTTTCTGTTTTTCTTCTGAATCTTTTGAAAATATCTTTGAGAGTTTCCTTTACTCCTGGTGTTATTGCAGCTGGTGTTTGCAAAATATGTTATGTTTTTTATGTCTTAATGTTAATTTTTTAAATTTGTCTTTGTTTTGTTGTGTTGCCACATTTGTTCTTGTTTCTATTTGGAATTCATCGCTGTATCTTTTTGCATGTTTGTGGAATATTTCTTTTTTTTTTATTTGTTTTCTGAATTATTTTCAAATTTTCTTCTATATTTGGTGAAGTTTTGGTGCACTTTTGGTGCGTTATTCTCTCAAGTAAAACTTGTCGTTAGATTCCCTAATTCATTCGATTTCACGTCTTTATTTTTTCTTTCTCCACATTTGCAATATGGAACCACTGGAGACTTGTAGCTCACAGCAAGTCCCGAAAAGTCTTGAGAAACATTTTCCGAGCTGCTCTCATCCCAGCGCTAAGTCTCTTTCGACTCTTGTGAACTCGGAGGGGAGATTTACACAACCCTCCCTTACCTTGATTTTCCTGTTCCTATTGCATTTTTTTCCTCTAGATTCTACTCTGTCAGTGTCTCTGTTTCTCTACAGATTTGTGCCTTTGTAGTCTAAAATCATGATTCCCTGTGCTGAGTAAAGGGGTTAAAAAGGTTTCAAATGGAGAGGAATGAAAAGGCAGTGTGGAGAAAAATGAGAAATAGAAATCGTGTTTTTTCCCAAGATGATATGCAGTGGCTCATGATCGGCCCTTTTATCATCCTCACAAGCTGAAAAGCAACAAGATGTATTGACGAACGAACTTGGGGACAAACTCGAACGCTCTGCCCGAGAGAAACGATGATGAAAAAGCTTTTCAGCGGCCTGTTTTTTATTTTTATTTTTTCACTCTTTTATTTTTTCTTCAGTTGAAACGGTCCCATTTTGATCCTAATCTCTTTGTTAACCTTCACTGGAAGGGGTGACGCCATTTGTGCTGTTTTTCCCTTCAGCGAACCAATGGTGTCTTTTCCTACTAATGAGGTCGACCCAAATCCGGTAGGCTTCTCCCTTCATTTTGCGCTAGACATCAAAACCCATTTTAGCTGAAATGAGGCCCGTTTTCTGTTCGGATTTGACCTTCTCAACCCAGGCCTCCTTGCCTCATTTTCACCCCGCGAATTAGCGAGAAAGCGCACGTTTACCTGCTTCTCCTATGTAGCTGTCCACTTGTTTTCCCATCTCCTCCCTCTGTTAGGTTAGTACCTTTTTCTAATTAGCCTTTCGTGCCTCCCCCCGGGGGGCGTGGAGCATGTAACTGACAGCGGCGCTAATCGGTGTAATGGCATCTCGTCGGGGGCTTTTAAAGCCAGCTGCCTGCCAAGGTGTTGAGAGAAAGTCTGTGGGTGAAGGCGGGAGGTTGTCTCTCATCGAAACCTCTTCTGTTTTTTGCGTTGAAATTGCTATTCGGGGGACGCTGGCTCAGTCAACGTGGGCTCAGCGTGACCGCTAGCTCGATGTTGCCCCGCGCGACCTCGACTTCCTTTTCTACTTCCTTTCTTTCCCTCTCGCTTCCCGTCGTTTGTTTCTCATCTCACCTTCTCCCCGTTCTCGATTCCAGCCCCGGCTTCACCGCGCTGCCACGGAGGTGTCATTAGCGCCGCGTCCTAATTAGCCCAGCGCCGGCTAACCGTGCTTTTCCGACGCCCGGTCTCCGGGGAGGCGAGCCTTGCTAATTTCAATAAGAGTAAACAAGCAAACGGCTCCCCACTGACGGCTACGGATTAATTACAGACCGTCCGCCGCACGTGCCAAGCGATGAAGGGGGGGGGGGATATGGGGAAGACTTAGTCTAGAGAGTTTCGCTTTCAACACAAAGGTTGAACTCAAGCTAACATGACTCGTCTCTTTTCCCCCGCAAAGCTGATTTAGCAGGGAAAAATACACGGATTGCATCAGGAAAAGCGGCCAGTTTCCGTTTAATGTCAGAGTTGCTGTGGGTTTACGGTCGGTTGAGCGTTCCTACTCTCCTTTTTCAGCAATGTTTTAACAAATGTCTCAGCGGTTACAGATACACTTGATATAGCCCCCTCCAGTGTTTCCCTCCTTGGTGGCTTTTTCCTGTGTGGATTTTGATGCAGTGCCTTGCTCAAAATTAACCCGGTGCCTCATTTTACAGGAAATAAGATGTAATATCAAAGGGAAACTAAAGGGATTTTGATGCGTGACTTGAATACTCCCAGGATGTGATCAGTTAATTAGTTTTTATGTCATATGATTCCATTGGGGATTCCTAATTTCAAAAATGTTTGATTTGACACAAGTAAATAAACTAATATTCCAGTCTTTTCTGCTTAGAATAGTAAAAAAAGAGTAAATCTAAAAGATTATTATATTTTCATTTATAAAAAAGAAAGATCGTGACTCATTTTGATAAAAATGATCACGGAAATCCAATCAATGATGAAACATTCAAAATGATGTGTGGCTATAACGAGTAACTGTTTAATATGGATTTAATTTGTGTAATCTTTGTGATCAGTTGATCAATTTCTCCCCTTGGCCCCAGACATTTGGCCTAAAGAAATTGAGGATTCATCGAGCATTGGCATTAATCATTTTACAATAAAAAATGGCCCGATTGCCTAACTGAGGAGCTTCATCACCACAATCCCTCGATTTTAAGAAGATGGGTATCTTGGGTTGGAGTATTCCATGAAATGGAGGGTTGTTGGTTTAGGGAAATTGAGCTTTTATTGGATCTAACTTGGCATGTGCCACCAACTATAAATCCTAGGTGTGAAGGTGGTTTCAAGGGACCTAATGAAGTCTTCATGTTCCATTTGTAAATGCAACACTTGGACTTCTCCAATCAAATGCTACCCCCCAGCATTTTCCTAATAAACAGATACCACGAAAACAAGTTCTGCTGCTTCTTCGTCGTCGAAATTCTTCCAGACTTGCCCTCAAAAGCCGGATATCTTTGGATTACAAATGGTTCCTGTTCTCACCTTCTTCTCAATATTCGAGTTCCACCTCCTGGAAGAAACCTTTGTAACAATGGATCTAATAGACAGATTGCTTTTTTAGTTCTTAGACCTAATGTGTGTTTCTTTTTTTTAAAGTGCCTGCCCTTTTTCCAACACAGCTCGATGATGACTCCCCAGATGTTTCTGTTTTAATGACCATCTGCTCTGTCAGGTTAATCCTCCACGTGTTTGATGGAAAACTACATTTGGCCGTTTGCTTTTGGGCATCTCCGTTCCGAAAAAGCCTAATGGCGCCGGCGCCGTCCTCTTTTAATATTCAGATAAGTCTCAGGGCCGTGATTAAGAACGCCCGTGTTTCCGAGCCGCTATTCCGGAGACGAGGCGGTTGACCTGATCGCGTGCCTCCTCTGCAGATGGTTCTTACTTTCTCGATGTTTTAATCCCGCTCGTCTGCCTCAGACGGCAGATGAACCGATGCAAATGGCGAGCAGGTGTCGCGCTGGCGTCCGCCCCCGCACGAGAAAAACTCACAGGAGTTAGAAAGCGACTGGACGGACCGTGATGTGCCGGGCTGTCCGTCTTTCCGATTTCCTCCCTTTCTTGTTTTTTTGGTTGCTTTTTCTCAGGCTGTTTGTGCAACGGCAAGTCTTCACATCTCACTCGGCGATAGATGGCTTTGCACTCTCCTTTCACACCTAATTAATCATGCTATTGAACTTAATGCCACTCATCCGAGACCATTTGGCAGGAATACAGTTGGTGTTTGACTTGCCTACCTCCTCTTCCTCCCTTCCTGTCTGCTTTTATTTAGCCGTTTAATGGGGTTAAGCAAGGGTCTTTTTGTTCTTTCCTTTTTTTTATTTAAACCACCACGAGCCGATCCATCTGTTATTAGATCAGGCATTAACATTCAGAATGCCAAATGTACTGAAAAGAGCTTTTTACGACGACTAATCCCAACATGCTCGTCGTTTAAATTAAATAAACCTTAAATATTTTCGTCTTGCGGAATAAAAGAGTGGAAAAGGTGTGTGTGCGTGCCTTAAAACACGGGATCCGCCGGAGATGCGTGCACCTGTGTCGGAAACACCCCCCAAGCAGATAACCACGCTGTTTAATGGCGGCGGTTAGAGCGGCCCAAGGGGGGGGGGGGGGGGGGAACGTGGGCGCCGGCGTCGTGATACAGGCTTATTTTTCAAGAAGACGATAAACGCTTTTGTGTGCGCCTGTGTGTTTGAGATTTTGTCATTTGGACAACCCCTTGTGTACGGGAGAGCGCAAAGAGAAGACGGGCGGGGGGGGGGGGGAGGGGGGGGAAGGTGGAGATGGGGGGAGTATTGGAAGGATTTATGGTTGTAATAATGGAATCTCAGTGGTTGGGCTATTGACACAGAGGCATTTTCTCTCATCCCCCTCCCATTACGAGATGGATGGAACAGGAGGGAGTAAGCACGGCAACATATGGGCGGGAGAGAATGGCCTGCTGTTGTGGCGCCTTTTCGTACAAACGCAGGCATCCAAACATCAAGCCCGACAATAAATGATTTTCCTGGTGATTAACTATCTTTTCAATTCCGTAAACGGTTTTTGGCCGTCAGAAACGCTTTGTTTATCGCGTATTGATGCGTAAGAGTTGTTACCCATCTAATATTTTCCTGTTTTTAAGAGGAGCCAGTGTGTGTGGGGGGGGAAATAGACTGAACTGAATGAACTCTGTGGATGAAAGATGGGAACGAATCAATAAGAACAACCCAAAATAGTACGAATTGAATACCCTCCTCAGATATGCTGCTTCAAAGGGGGTACCAATGTGAGGCAAATTTGACCCAAAAACTACATATTCTGAGTGTTGTTTTTAGTTGAGAGATGATTGTTTTTTTTTCTTTTACTATATTAACACGCACACTTCAGATCCCAGATGACCGGGATGCGGTTTCATCAGATTCAGTTTTTTTTTTTACGTTGGGTTCAGATTATTCAAATCCAGCTCAGATTCCGGAGCGAACAGTCTTGATCTCTTAAGAAGTTCTCGTGTTTTCATCTGTCTTCCTTACTTCATCCTGCCCTACGTAGCGACGTTGCAATTGTAGTTTGTCGCATTTGAAACGAATCACAATTGAAAAAAGTCCGGTTTCCTAAGGAAAAAAAATCGTGTCAAATGAAACAAAAATGGGATTTTTGGCCCCGTTTGACATGCAGTCTGAGTGTCAACCAAGGCTAACCCAGACAGCATCTACGGAGGATTGATTAACTCCAATCATTCCACGCATACATTTCCTTCTGCTTCATAGTCGAACCTTACTCTTTGTCAGAAGTCATGACTCATCATCTTTCGCAGATACATAATCCCCTGGCAGTTGTGCCAATTATGCTTTCATTCATATTCAGTCTTTCGCTACTTTCTTTTTTTTTTTTGTACCTTTACCCTCAATTATGTCAAATATAAAACCCACTGACTCACACAGTCGGTGTCTTCCGGCTCTGTTGCGCCGCACCTCCCGATTATCTTTGCTTTTTCGGCTGCGGTGGCTGTTTACATTAATGCGATTTGTTCGTATTATCTTTTTGTTAAGGTCACCGCCGCATTAAGCGCAAAATTCTTTGGGGAGCGTCGGCCTTGTTCAGCTCAATGCAAATGAAGGGAAGCTGTAAAATCTGTCTCGTCATGGTTCAGTCGAAAAAGTTAATGAGGGGATCTTTGGCGGTGGGCTCAATTAAAGAGCCTGTAAATGTACTGTACGTACTTATGTTTGCTGTCTTGATGCAGAACACAGGAACTCTAGTCAAGTTGTGCTTCCGGTCGACTTGCCAGTTTGTGTCGTTTCCCATGGGGATTGCGAATGACAATCACCCCCCCTCGTCCATCTTCGTCTATCTTCGATTTGTTCCAATCCCGGTACACCCACATCTTCATTATCTTTGAGAAAAACTCTCCCGTACTGCGGCAGATTGCTGCAGACGTACTAACTGACCGTCGCCGTGGTGCCGAACACCTGCCGTTTTCGAATTGCCACCTGCCGTGCGTTGAAAGACACCTGTTTTCGCTAGCGTTGATTATTTAGAAGTGACAACACGTAGTCGATAGTTTCCATTATTTAAATCAAAGCGGAATCCCTGCATTGGTTAATTAGCACAAGGATGATTAGACCTTAAGTGGGAAGATAAGCGGAGATAAGCGGCTCTAACTCATATACTTCCCTTTGCACAGGATTCATTTCTACTTCTTTAGAATTTGATGGTGATAATTATGAGATATTGCTGTACTGATACAGCGTGCAAATTGCTGGTGCACATAAATCTGAGACTGTAGCAAGTGCCTTTATCTCATAGCCTCCTACCAGATGAGTCACACACCATGTAAAAGTCTTTATTGCCCGATCCCAGATCAAAAAGCCGGAAACAGAAAATGAGTGTGAAGTGAGACAAAAAGTTTTAAAAAGAGGGATGGGAGTCCCTAGGTTGCACACAACTCTGTTCTATTTCAATTCACAGCCCTGAGATGCAGGAATACGATATGAGACCTTTTCTCAAACAGGACTTCCTTAATTCACTTCGATGCGACTAATGGATACTTTTAACGAATTGTATACAACTCAGTAATCATTTACTTCCAATACCTTTTGCAAGTAGTTCATTGTGTAATTTAATTCATCATCTTAATTTAGTTTACTTATGTCGATTTAGATTTCTAATTTAATCATAACTTATTCAGATTTAAATAACTATAAATAACTTTGAGAGATGAGACAAAACATGCCAAGTCAAACAGATTTTTGAGATTTTTAAATACTTTTAGTGTCTGTCTACTTCATCTAACCATGGATGTTTAACTTTTTTTTTTTAATGACATGTCAATTTCAACGAGTGCAGCCCGATCTGAAGCTGGGATAAGGATTTCGACTTTGTAACGCAATCTTCCCAACTGGATCGTTTACCTCTCATGGTATCATGAAAGCGCTTATAAATAGAGATGGAGAGCTGGTGATTTTCCAAAGTGGCAACGATACTCTGGCAGCTTAACCTGACCGATTCGAGCCATTTTGCGAATTATATTGGTTGACTGGGAAAGTACGCGTGTGTCCTGCCAAACTCCAATTGCCCTGAAATAAGAGGTCCTCATTTATTGTTTGCATCAAATAGTTTGTATGTGTGTGTGTTTTAAGTTACAAGACTGAACCGGTTTCCCCTGAACACGCTCAAAGAAACAGCTTCTGAGAAATAAAATTGCTTTCCTCTCGAACTAGGTAAAAAGGGTAACACCATCTCACATTTCTAAGAATCAAATAACAGCTACACTACGAGCCGAATACTTTTGATATCCAGGCAAACCCCCCCTCCCCTCGTGACCGTCCCTTCTTCCCCTCCAACAAAAAAGGTGAGTGTTGGCGGGGGGGTTGCCCTCATGTTCACCCGCCGTAGCTTCTCAAACAAGAGAGCGATTGAAATGTATGTTAATCCTCGGCCCGTTGCTCTGTGCCATCCCACGGTGCGGAGCGGCATAATATTTCCATAGCGATGCAGGCATTTTTTTTTGTAGGGATTAAGGAAGGGGAAGGGGAAGGGGGGGGGGTTAGGATGTGGTCGGGAAACCCCAGTCAGCTCCACGCACACGTGCTACCTCAGTCGGCTGTAGGCACGTGTTTAGCCGTGATTGACGCACTGTCTTTAAACGTCGAAGTGCGTAGGGAATCCAGATTAGAGGAAAAATGACCCGTGGGAGAGGGATGAAAGTTTCACTTTGAGGCCAAGTCTGGTACTGGGCCAGTCCGCAAAATAAGACGGGCACAAGGCCCTCTTATTACAGCGCCCTTGTATTTACGCCTTCTTTTTAATCCCTACCTCGTATTTTCGTGAAGAAGGCTCCATCTCAGTTCAACACTACCGTGAAGAAGTCAATGAAAACCGCCTTTTAAGGTGCAAACAGTACCAGCTGCATATGAATTTACAGTTACTTAAGCCATTTGCACTTCTATTCTGCTGGAATTTGTCTCGATTTGAAATATTTTCGCTGGGATGTCACAGGATTTCAGAGCGCGGCAGCATCGTTGGTTCTTGAAAGGTAAATAAAGGAGGTCCAATAAATCTTTTCTCTTTAGCGGATTGGTGTTTGACTTGATGGGGAAAATGACTATTGTGCGAAAATGTGGTTAGAGCTGATGAGCTGACCTGATTACCGTAATGGGATTGATATTGATTGGGAATTCTCTATAAAATGAAACTTTTCTTGGGAACCGGGAGGTTTAGATGTGTTTGAGGGGCCCGTGAGCAAAATGATTCTCTCGATCTCATTAACTCCTGCCTTGAAAATGTTAGAACTATAGTTTACTAACCAGACTTCAAAGTTCTAGATCTTTTCCTTACTTTGAATCTATGTGTAAACAACAAAAGAACAAAAATAGCTAACCAGTCTGACCTGAATAATCATAACCCACATTGACTACTGACTGCCTTGTTTCCTGATAAGTGTCATTATATCCAGAAACGGGATACATTTCCAGAGATGAGAGATGGTACCATTTTTCTGTCTTGCGGATTTCCACAAGAGACAACCCATAGTTGTTGTCTTTGTCGCTTGTCTTTTCTTATTTCTTTCTTTAAAAAAAAACTCCTAAAACTTTCGTCTGCAGTGACTGTAGACCACATAAGTGGAACCTTAAAATGATCAGCTTGTTTGTGTGGAAAAAGAAGGGCTGAAAATTGAAAATTGACTGAAAAGTGACTGAACAACACAATTTGGTGTCCAAGATTGAAGCTCTTTGCACAAAAATTCCACTAACAAAAGGAAATACTTGATAGGTTGAATGTATAGGTTAACTTTAACAGATCTATAAAGAAGATCACATGAGATAAGATTGTTACCCTTACATGTTGTCTTTATGTTTTTTGTGATCAAATCCATTTAATAATGAAAGATTTCCTAAATGATATTGAGTTAGAGATTCTATAATCAACTCAACTCATCAGAAAAGGTGAATTACCAAAAACAGCCTGTCAACTCTAAGCTACGCCAATACAGAAGTACCTTCACGCTTAAAAACAAAGAGGCACACAAAAGGATCTAATGTATGTTAATGAGGAAGAAGGAAATAAAAAGGCAAGGACGGCATGCTGAGACCCCTTCCCATGCCTCATTGATTCTTCATTGACAACTGGCAACACTTCATTACGAAGCGGAGGCGTCCCGTCGAGGAAACGAACGGCGCGATAGCAAAAGGCCCTCTCGTTCGTACTCCATCACGACGCTGAATCTAGATTGAATTTGTTGTACTCGAGGTGCATCCTAGCGTGTCTTGGCAAATTTGTCATTTATGATAATTGCCCTCTTCAAATACAATTGTGTAAATACAATTGTGTAAATACATCGTGCCGATTACGTTCCGGTGGCGGGGGGGGATGCGGGCCCTCGTCAACGTGAAGAATCGCTCGAGCGCAAAGGTTCGCGACGGGGTTGAACACTTGTCCCCTTCCACACATGGATGCGCTCGGATCAGATACACGTGGAAGGCGCCGGTGCTTTCAAACGGCCCCTGCGGAAACCCGCATAATTCCTTCCCCCTGGAAACCAAAACCGCGTTTCCGTCCGGCGAAATTCCAACAAACGGAATTATTCTTTTAACGGCAGTCTTTCAACATTAATTTTGATCAATGTGAAGAGCATAGACAAGTCATAGCTGTTGGAATGTTGAAGAAATAGAGAATCCTTGGTGTAAAGAAACTTCTAGAAAGAAGAGTAAGACCTTGAAAAGGCGGAATCCTAGTTCCCTGTGAGTGTCTTGTACTCCAGCTGTTATTGTTTAAGCACATCATTAACAGGTTACCTGTTTCCACCTGCTTTCATGTTATCCACCTGAAAATAAAAGCGTGCCGGTGTTTTTTAAAGATGAAATGTGTTTTTTTTGGAGACTTTCAATCAGCCTCTTGTTGAGACGCTTACTCAAAACCGAAGTGAAGTTTCTTCTGTGTTCAGTCTTGAAGTGCTGAAAAGATAATTAATCTCTTGTGTCCGATTAGTCTCACGTTGACAAGTAATTCAGTTGGAATCCAGGGGCTTCTGTGATTGGCGTTTCTTTTATAGTCACTCAAAAAGCAATTTGGAAATACGGATGATATAAAAGTTATTAAGTTAAGTCAACATTTAGACGTTATTTCTAATTTCAAAAATTAGGAAAGCTTACTCAATCTTAAGGGATTCAGACAGTGCTGTTTTTTTTTTCTTTTTTTGGTCAGTTTTGGATATCAAATGGATTTGTTTATTGCTACAACAGTCATAATATCAATTGTCAATCATCTGGTCAGTTGACAGTTGAAACTCAATTTTGTAAGTTGAACTTTGGACTTAATTAGGGCATTTGTTTAACTGATTTGGCAGAAACTCAAAACTGTCATTGAAAGTTTTAGGTTTGGTTTCCTGTGGCAAATTATTAAAAATCAAGAGAGGTTGTGATAATGTAGGAAAACCTGTCTGAAATGCAAAAAGAATCCATTTATTTGAGGAACATTTGACCCGTTTGACCGGCAGAACATAGCCGATTTATTCAACAATAAACAAGACGGACATTTTATTTACTTTTGAATTATTCATTATTATCTAAAGAGTTTTTTTTTTGTTTTTTTTCGTGAGTAAAATTATCACTAGTTAATGAACTGTTTGCCTTGTGTAACACAGCAAGACCGTCATTGCTCTGGGTTATTTACGGCCATTAAAGTTGGTTGCGGCAGCAGAATGATGCGTTCGCTTCCCGAAATGCATCTTCACACTGATCGTTCTCTCTGACATTTGCATTTAGCTTCCCACAATGGTTTGACAACAAAGGGAGAGATTAAGTTGAATCTTCAGCAAGGTTTCTTGCTTATTATCACACCCGCTGTCTTTTTCTATCGATTAAAGACTCTGACTCTTGGCAACCTGCACTTGCTCCTTTTCACAGTGGTAGCAATTGCCCGTAAAGAATGAAGCACTTCTGCTGTCCCGTGGTTGTAAGGAGTGGTTTTGTTTGTTGATTAATGGGCCTACATGACAAAATGCTGTTAATGTGTTCGGCTCGGACGCACTTGTGACTATGATCTCTGACAACAAATTGATTTTTTTTTTTTTTCCCGCACAAAGTGTGTTATGGTACAAATTATTGTCCAAGGCATAGTATTTAGCCTTTGACAAACAGAATGTTGATTAAAAGTTGTTTTCTTAGTCGTATTTTGTTGGATTAAAGGTCCCCTTCTTGAGTCCGAGGGTCATTGTGTGTGGCCATGGGGGTAATAAAGAAAAATAAAAGGTGTTATTGTTGCTTTTTTATGATGCCACATTACTCAGATTTCTTTAATTTAGTTCGTTCTCAAGGTATACTGTACTACTTTGCAGCTTTTTGTGAATTTCTCCAAGTATGTCGAAACAACTACATATTCAAAGAAACGCTGTTTGAAAGTGACTTTCTGGTGTAGAGCAATCAGTTCCACCTTTGTGGAGGTGGATTTACTTCTTTTCAGAATTCAAGTCTTGACACGCTTGCTTACACGGGGGCATGTCCTGTAAAGGTTCTTCTCGAGCACAAGTTCACATGCCGGCATGCCTTCGCCGTTGGGAGACTTTCCTGATTCTCCCTTTTTAAAGGTTTGTTGTCCCTTTTTTTCTCTTGGAGGGGTCATAACCGCAGCGCGCAACGAGTTCTTTTCACCGGAGTCTCCATCCCTCTGTCTCCATCCTCCGAGTATCGATCGCCTGTGCCGACCTTTCACCTCGGGTTTGAGTAATGGAATTGCCTGTCGCGGACGCGGGACCTGGTCAAGGTCTAGTAAATGTTCAACACGTTTTTGCGAGCGCCCCGACGATCGATGCCTCGCCTGCTCCGCTGTCATGGAGAATAGAGTCTTCCGAATGGCCGCGTCTTCCGTCAGCGCCTTATCTTGAATTCCTGAAAAGTCCTTGAAAATGTACTGTAACCCTGTAGTTTGATAGGTTGACCCTGAACTGTATTCAACAGGATCCTTTACTACCTGGATCCGTGAGCTTTTAGAATTCATGCCTTGTTGGACCAAGGGGTAAAGATCTTTATAGATATATATTTTTTAAGAGAAGACACCTGCCTGTTTATCATTTGTTGGTCTGAGAGGAAGAAGACGTCATAGAGTTTGAACGTAGGATCTTCTCTTGAAGAATATACAAGAAACTTGGGTGCCTTTGACGTATAGGCGGATATAAATTGCTCTTAAAGTTTGCATCCCCCACAAAGACAGAGTCTCGGTGAGGTAAAGAAGTTCTAACATCTGCTAACACCGATTGAAACAGAAGACTGCGGGTAGACTCCGGAGACTCGTAGCACCGGGATGAGACGACATGCCACTCAAGAGTCTCTATCAGATTTCAATGTGACAGGAGCAGCGTGGCGAGGTGGCGCCTTGTGATGGGAAAGATTGTGGGGGAAAAAAAATAGGCCGGCGTGGATTACGGAAAGGTGCGAGGTGTGGGGAGGTGTGGGGAGGGCCGTGACTGCCTTTACGGGAATGTTTGCGGTGGTTTCCACAGTGATGCCGCGTGTGCGCGACAACAACAGGATTACGGATATTTTTAGAAGACTCAAGTGGAATGAGAAGCTGGAAATATCACCCTGAGCTTGTACACTGCAAAAAATATCGCCTTTTCATTGTGTGAACCCCCTTTTTCCAGAAAGTGTTTCAGTTTCTGAAAAATATTGAAAGGCCATAACAAAGCTGCATTTTTAGAAAAAATGTTAGTGTTGTGAACTCAGCAAATCCAAGAATGTGCTGCTGCATAATGTCAAGCTAATATTAGGTATATCAAACATTTTCTTTTGAACAGTAATGAATCTATGTTACGTCTTTTTACGTACGAGAAAGGGCTATTTGCTTTCATAAAAGTAACATAGAGGAAGAGTACTGTTCAGAGGGCTAGAAAGAATAGGACAAAGGAATAATCAGTGGCTGTAAGTGCTTATAAATGTTGGGTTTTCTCATTACTAATTTTTAAAAAATGTGTTAAATCCTCGAAATTGGCTTCAGTCAAGATAACGAATGGGACTTCTTGAGAAAGGAGACGTTCTTAGTGATCCTGTTTGTTTTCTCATTGATGGGTAAGAGTCTACTTATGAAAATGCACACAATTTTTAAGACAAATGGTGGATGTCATCTCCAAATTGACCATTGTGATCATGGTGATTGTAGTTTTTAAAATAGGGGAGAAGGAATTAGTTTTGACGAAGAGTTTTGGTTTTCCCACAGACTCTAGACTAGCTTAAGAAATTCCGTAAGCTGCAGAAAGAAAACATGCATAAAAGTAGGTAAGGCAAAGCTAGCATTACCTAAAGATGCTAATCTTCGTGCTGTATAGCTGGGACTGACCAACTTTCTATTGAAAGTTCACCTGATTTTGCTCCCAGTCAACATGGTGTAGGGTAAGGCCTTCCATCTTGTATTGCAAACTCACCCTCAACAGCTGCAGAAAAGTAGCTCATCGCTGTACTCGTTCTACAGCTTAGATTCTATGTTAGCATTTGGTCTTGATGACCTACAACTGTTATTTTGAAGCCTCTGTCAGCCCAGTGGATTTAAACGCATTTGGCTTTGTATCTGAGGAACCAGATTGCAATAAAGAACTTAGAAATTTGAACGATCCTAAACGTTGATCAGTTCATTTTAGGGTCAACTTCCATCGGAGGACTTACGGATATGTGCTTCTTGCAGTGTTTGGTTTTTCTGTGACACCGTGACGTACAGCCTCGCTCAACATACATGGAAAAAAAATATCCTCTCGCATACACACATTGACCAACTCTTGGAATCTGGATTCCCCCTTTGGAATAGCTAAACCTCGTGCGCTATGCCGATGACACACATGCTGGGAGAAAGCCCCCAGAATAGCAGCACTGCCACATCCATTGCATTCCACCACCCAGCTGGCTGGGCGAATAGACACGCGTGCTGCTGCAGTCTCGCATGCGGTAACAGTAGACGTCTCACTTTTTTTCCGAGTTCACACGAATAATCACCTCCCACTGCCAAAACTAAACTAATACCTCTTCTACTCACTTCAAACTGGAGACTTTAGTCCCGTTGGCTTGCCTCACCACACCAATAAACAATACGAGTTCATCCCCAGAATCTCTTTTTGCTAATCCCTCAGCTGCTTGGAGCTGGCAAGCAGACAGCCGAAACACTGGAATAGTTCATGCCCGCAACAATTGCAGCATGGATCAGATATCAAATTTGTCAGGAGAGCTTGGCTGGTTGACCGACTTGCTCGCAAGCTCTTACAGAGCCTTGAAGCAAAGGTAAGACAGCAGGCCAAAAGGAGAGAGCGAGTCAGCCCGATATTGTCAAATGGACTTTGAGAGGAGGTTTGAAAAACCCAGAAAAATACCAACCGTGGAAATGACACGGAAACGACCTGATCCAAATCTCAATTTTTTTTCTCACTCTCTGGCATATTAATGTTGGGGTTTGCTGGACTCAACGTTTTAAACAAAAGACCAGCAATCTTTTTTGATTCCAGCATTTATTTGCATCTTTTTTATTAGTTCCTAGTCTCTGTAATTATAGAAGAGTTTGCATAGTTTTATGAAGTTTTTCGGATGTTGCTTTTTCCAGATGTGGTCAGTTCCTCCTTTTTTTCTATTCATTCTTGCCCTACATCCTCAAAAGCAGCTGTTTTATAGGTCGGAGAAACGAATGAACTTATCAAGGATGACTGATTGCCGACATGCATCAAAGTCACTTCACATAAATCTTCATTTCTGGCAATGAAATGTTCATAATATGTCAGTCAGCTAGGGTTCTAAGGACCTCCAGGAACCTTTTATGATCAAATGATTACATCTAAACAAATGGACGAAATCAATTATGGTACTTTGCGTTTTTGCATGTAGCATAAACGCTCTTATCCAAAGTGACTTGCAATACAGATACAACTTTACAGCTAGCACCAACCTATCAATAAGCTACTTAGAGGATATTCACTAGTCAGATTCTGTTAGAGGCAAAAATGGTGACAGTGTAGGGGTAGAGGGCAGAACACAAAGAATAGTAGAAGGGGTGGGGATGTGCAGGGTAAGAGTTAGGGGAGGAGATGCGCACTGACGAACTAGGTTCTCAAGAGTTTCTTTAGGACAGACAGGGACGCCCCTGTTTCTTTATAGCTTTGTTATTTGGATTGAGACCTGGATTGTCCCAAACTCTTATGTCATTGAGTGTTCTGTTGCTAGGACACTGTCTCTTGTGAGCAACTTCTACGAAGCTTTTCACAAATGCCACCATCTCTGGACTCTGGCGATGCCCTCCTTTTTTTGGCCAGTCTTAAAGGCCTTATATTTCCCCTTGCCTGGCACATTGCTGAATTAAAATCTATTATGAAATTTGACGGAGCCATTAAGAAGACGGATGGTCCGAGCCTGTGTGTGTTTGGCCAGCTCTTTGTTCCACCTCAGGCTCCTTGTCCCGGACAAAAGCTTGCCCCCTGGCAGCCCCCGTTGGGAATGGGACCGCGACCCTCGGGCAGTCTGTTTATTTTCAGCGTGCATGCGCTTTCAAGGATCTATTTGTGAAGTCAAGAGGGTTTGTGCCTTGATGCGTCGGTAGTGGAGATGGCGTTTGGCACCTAAAGCTAGGAGCAGCAAGATCCATGTTGGGCTGTTGGTCTGTAACAGTTGGATTGGTAACCAGTCCAACCGTCACAAGTCAACAAACACACATCCACACACAGGCTCTCTTGGGTTGGTGTTGGAGGACAAGAGGTGAGGGACAAAAGGGGGGGGGGGGGGGGTGTGGACATGATGGATGACAGAGGGGAACATGGAGGCAGGAGTGCTCACAGCTCAGTGGGAGGAATTTATAGATTGAACAGAACAGTGAGTACTTGTCCGTGTCATTGCCTGGAGCGTGTGTGCTCGCACTTTTTGCGTGCGGTTGCTTTCCCACTGCCTTCCGGACACGTCTCGTCTCTACGGTTAGACGTGGATGTTTGGTCATTCAGTTTAATATGCTTTTCTTCTCCTGTCAGAATACGCGGCAAAGATTCCCTTTCCTGCTCAGGCTCATTCGTAGCTTCTTGCTAGCCGGCGTCTTGACAGCAACGTCTCTATTCGTGTCTTTCGGCAAAATATCGTTGACCCCGGATAGTCCCTGTGCTTAGTATGACTAGAAGTCTGACAAGAATTGGAAACTCACCGCCATGTTGTGTAAATATGAATAAACTCCAGACTATATATCAATAGAACTTTAATCCCAATGCCCCTTGAGGGACTGTTAGAGAATCTTCCCCCAAAAGTGATCTCATGTGCAACCTGAGGATGATCATTTAAAAAAAAAAATAATAATAATAAAAGCTGCAGATAGAGCTATTTCCTTTCTCTGGGGCACGAGGATTTCAGGAGCTCATGCATGGCGGTCATCTATCACCCCTATTGACCAGTTACCGTGCCAAGCCAGGCAGTTCTAATGAGCTGAAAAAAAAAAAAAAACCACAACAGAATAAGAGTCAATACTAGATAAATAAATAATTAATCGCTGTCTCAGATTTTTTTTTATTTTTTATTATTTGCTGGCTTGCAGTTGCACTTGGCTGGAGCTGAAAGAAAACCCAGCTAAGGACGGAGGCGAGAGCGTGCTTTTTTTTCAATGATCTGATTTTTTTATGAACTCCGGTGTGGTCTGTAGCCAGTGCTGGACTGGATGGATTACCCTCATTGTTTAATGGGTTTGAAAGCCGCTTTCTCAGCTGATCTTTGTTTAAGATCTTCGCTCTCTGGTGAGCTAGATTTTCACAGCTGCCCAAATAACTCCTTTTCGCTTGGATTCTGAACCATCGTCGGCTCAAAGTGTGACAAATATTTACATGATTTACAAAAAAGATATTAAATGTACACCAATCAATATCAATATATAAGAGTTTTATGTGTGTGTGTGTGTGTGTGTGTGTGTGTGTGTGTGTGT
>JABUIW010000051.1:354554-365591 GCA_013363375.1 Menidia beryllina
AGGGGCCATTTGTGCGGTTTTAGGGGCCATTTGTGCGGTTTTAGGGGCCATTTGTGCGGTTTTAGGGGCCATTTGTGCGGTTTTAGAGGCCATTTGTGAGGTTAAGGGGCCATTTGTGTGGTTTTAGGGGCCATTTGGGTGGTTTTAGGGGCCATTTGTGAGGTTTTAGGGGCCATTTGGGCGGTTTTAGGGGCCATTTATGCGGTTTTAGGGGCCATTTGTGTGGTTTTAGGGGCATTGGGTGGTTTTAGGGGCCATTTGTGAGGTTTTAGAGGCCATTTGTGTGGTTTTAGGGGCCATTTGTGCGGTTTTAGGGGCCATTTGTGCGGTTTTAGGGGCCATTTATGCGTTGGGCCACCCTTCCGGCCGTTCCTCCTTATGTGGCCCAGCGTGGCCCCCCCGGGGTTGCACCCATCCGTGCACATTGCACTCATCCGGTTAGATGCGGGGGGGGTTTTCTCGGCCCGCTACCTGCAACGGCAAAGACGATAGAAGAAGTTTTTACGCATTACTGTTGAAAATGGAATGCAACCCCCCCCCCCTCTCCCGCTCCATTAGGCCGGCTTAACGAGGCTCTAAGTTTCGGTCAAGGTCAAATCTTTCTTTTTTTATCTTTCTGGTTTGGACTCCTATCTCTCCGTTTCAAGCCGGGGATCACCCACCGAGGGAACGAGCTAAAAACCACCTTAATTTTTATTTACCCGCCTGAGTGTGACCGTCTCCTTGAACCCGGTATACATTCATCATGATTAGGAATTTCAAGAGAGTCCAAGCGAGGCCGAGCCCTTTTTGTGTGCTCTCATCGAAAAAAAAAAAAAAGAATTCTTCAAACACCGGCATGATTTGCAGTTTAAACTGAGAGAATGGTTGAGCAGAATATTTAATTCATATGCTGACTTTAGCACCAGTCTTTGAAAATCACTTTGTTGCTCTGAATGGGATTGATAGGGCAGGGAACAGAACCTGTGGTAGACGATGAGTTCTCATGTTCTCTTGGCTCCTTGGGTTTGATTTTTTACTTGTTGTCATTAACCGAGGCCATGATGGTGTTGTTTTGGCTCTTGGTAGCTGATGCAAGTTTAGAAAATATAAGAATAGACTGTCTCCTCCATATTGACGCGTACATCTGATTCAAGATGTCTGGTTTTAATGGAACGTGAAATACTTCAGTTAATAGGTATAACTCAAATATTTTGTACATGCTATTTTTTTATTTTTAAATGGTCTAATGTTGACGTATAGTGATCAGTATTGCATTTTTTTTATCGTAAAAAAAAGTAAATGGCAGGAAAGCAACTTTTATTTTCATCTAGCATAATAGATAACATACTGAAATCACTAAGGAATGTTAATGGCCCCTCATGGAAGCCTTGAAGTCTTTACAGAGGAGGGAATCTACTTTTTTTTTTAACAACATGATGTATGTTTTTACAGAGAAAACCTATGTAAAACTAATCAGTTATATCATTATGTGTTACGGAGGTCTAAGGGGTGAATATACGCATGTATCTTGCTGAGATCAACTTATTTGAAGTAGTATAAATATAGCTGTGTGGCATTTGCATTGTCACATTTAGACTAAATCGAGATGTCACGGGACGGAGAATTTCCCGGATGGCTCATTCCCGATCATTCCATATCTCGCTCTCATCCGTTAGAACTCCTTTCGATCACCCGGGTTCCTTCCTCTCTGCGAGAGGCAGCCGGAAAGTGTCGAGCAAAGCGGACTTAACTGCAAAAGGTCACCGGTCGTGCTGTCGCAGACCAGAAATCCGATTGAGGCCGTAAAATATTACCCACAGCTTCCCTCGGAACTTTCAAAACCCAAGGTGAGCTTCAGTGCCTCGCAAACAACTCAGAGCAGAGAGACTTTGGCTGAGGAGGAAGGCCATCAAAAAAAAAAAAAAGCACCCAAAAAGGAGAAAATTGATTTCAAGTAGCTCAGAAAGCATTTTTATACCCTGTCTAGAGAATGGACTTTGGCTTTAAATCTTTATGCTTTTGAAAGAGAAAAAAAAAATTGTATTTGTGGGACATTTCGTCAAATGTGTCCACAGTGTCCAAGTTTTTATTAGCCTTACAATATGTTTTCAAAGATGCACATTACATTTAAATCCATTCCAAAGGGAAGGCGTGTCCGTCCATCTTCCCTTTGTTGAGAAGCCGTTGAGCATTTCAGCTGAAATCCAAAGCTTTTAGGAGTTTTTGTCAACATCTGGATTCCCAAAAAGAACTTTTAGACAAGGGAAGGGTGGTAAATTAAACAAAGACTACCACAAAATGTTATGCTGTTGATGTGTACGTCTGTAAAAACTGTAGGTTTTTGGTCCAGTGGTCAAGATGATTGCCCACCATGTAGCACCTCCCACAAAATCACCCTCTCTGGTACTTGAATTGCCTTGATTAGCATGAATTCCTTTAAAATGTATATATGAAAGTAAAAAATCTTGTTTGCTTTGGCAAGAGCGCATTTGATTTTTTTTTTAAAAGGGAGAGGAGGGGGAAAAAAAACCCCATCTCAAACATGACTGTATCAAATGAAGAAACTCTATGCCAGTTTTTCGAGCAGCTGTTTGCCAATTCTCTTTGAGTCTGCGCTGACCCCTCATAGTTTGAAAACTAGCCGCATAAGTGCTGTTTTCACAGTTTTTCCCCTCCCGAGCTACCGTGTAAAATATAAAAGACGTCCCCAGCGACCGAAAAAATCAAACGCGCCGAGATGCAAACTCGCGTCTTCTGCCACACGGCAAGTATCACCAAAAAAATCAGGAGAGAGGAGGAGGCTTTCCAGATCACGAATCCCGTCTCAGGCAGTTTTCCAGCATGGTTTTACATTAAATCAAAGTCAGAGAGAAGGAAGCCCTGGAATTAAAAGCTCTAACCCGCCTTCCAAGGACAATAAAGATTTGAGGTATGAGGGGCTAGAGATGTTGGAATGTGGAAAAAAAGAGGAGATGGAAAGTAATACAGAGGTGGAAATCTTCTGCTAGGCTCATTCCCCTCTAACGAAAGACTCCCGTGGCAGAGATGCGGAGGACATGTGAGGAATGGCTGATGAGCCTTTCCGAATGCTACCGTGCAGCCGGACGGCGGTTCCTTCATGCGGTCCCGAAAGGTTGTAAAGACCATCGGTTCAGGGCCGACAGTGGTGAACTTTTGGCCCTGCCTTGACCAGGGGGACTCAACAGAGAGACGGGATGCATCCTCGAAATTCACTTTCCAGGGGCGTAAAAACCGTCGGAGGTAGCGTCGGGATTCGGTTTCTGCAACCGAGTAAACATAAGGAATTTGGTTACTACGGGGTTTAAGACAGTGAGTCGTTATTTTTCTCATACATTCGTGGAATATTGAACAAGCATAATGATAGATTAGGTTGTTGGACATTACAGTAAAGATGGTATGAGGTAGGGAATGGTAAAGGTTGCTTGAGTAGGAGACACAAGGGATTGTTCAGGGTCAGTGACATGTTATGCTGATTTTTCAACTTTTTGTTGGTATTTTGAATTTGAATACATGAAAACGTTGCTTTTTCTGTGCTATTAGTCGACATGCCAGAGTAACAGTGTTGGTTTAAACTTAACGTTTTACTCCTAAACCTAGCAAAGTCATTTTGGTCCATAAAAAGAAAAAATGGCAACACCATTTTGAAATTCCAATTAGTGTTGCTAACTCAAGTCAATATGACTCAAATCAACCGGTATTAGATATTAGCCGTTATCTTGTACAGGAGTCCCTTTCATGACTTTCATGATCGGTGGACTTTCAGTCTGTAGATGTTCCATATTCGGTTGATTTAGCTCGCAAAACCCCCAAAAAAGTTCAATTATGTTGAGTGAGTTATTGTTTGTTTCTTATTTCTTTGGAAAAAAATGTTTTCTGATACTTAGAGAAAGAGATGAAAAAGAAGTTCAAAATTATAGTCATGATGAGAAGAAATAATGTTCTAGCAAATCATCTTAAATGTTTGTCATTAACCCACCCTCTAGCGTACAATGAAATTATGTCTCCTTCTATTCATTGAAAGCTTGGCGTACAGCTACTATTAGATGACAAAGAGAGAAAAATTGCAGATGTCCAATATAATTTAACACTTTGATGTAATATTTGACAGCATGTTTTTGTGTTTCAGAGCTTGACGATTACTCAAGCCGGTAATTTAATCTTGACATACCATCTCACACAAACTCTGTATTTTAAAAAGTACATAAAAACACACTTTTTTGAAAAATGAAATAAAAAACTTAAATCGCACGCCAATCAGAACTGATTACGGGGATCTGAGTGCGGTGGGGGTCTTAGGAGAGCTTACCTTTCCACTCCCCGGCTCCCGTGACTCCTCTCGTCTCCCTTTGACGTCGTCTCCCGGTGGAGCTCCGCCGGGGCTCACTCATAAAAGAAACAAGTGCGCATGTCTGCTCCTTTTGACAGCCTGCACGGAGGCGCGCAGACAGAATTTTACTTGTCACAGCAGCAGCACTTGATGCGGTCCCCCCGGTGCACCCGGCGAGATACCCGAGAAAAAATATTTCTTACCCAACCTCCTAAAAACACACAGACACCTGACTGACTATTTCACCGGGAAACGGCACGTACCGACTCTCTCCGGAGTCGAACCCGCTCTGGTATATCAAATGACTTAATAGGCCTTGCGGTGGGAGCTCCTTTTTTATATACGCGGGCTTGTGTAATGCTAGTTAAAAGTGTTGGCCGCGGACCAGGAGCGATAAGTGACCGATGAGTGGTTTTCAATGTTTGTGCAGTAAATTCACATCCCCAAACCCCCGGGAGACTGGTTTGAAGGGGTTATGAGGAGGAGAGGTGTGCGGTGTGTGCCAGTCGTGCTTGTCCTCTCTTTTTTTTTCTTTTCTTCTCCGATCCCTTCCTCCCTTTCTTCCCATTTCTCCGCGGGCTAACTGCCTGCTCATCTCCTCGGGCATTCACGCCCCATAATAATCGTCGGCCTTTCACTCTCATCCCCCTCTCCCTCGCAAGGTCACTCCTCTCCCTTTGTGCTTCCTCCCCAGTCGCACTCAAAAGGCTCATTCGGATCGACTATGGGGCTTTTGTAAATATTTATTACCGGCATTCGCCGCGCACCTCATCATTTTCATTCGCTATATAATTCACTGGGGGATTAACATGCTGTCAGATTGTGTCCTTGATGCTGAGATACAGAAGGGATGTGATTTTTCCCTCATAATCCACCCTCCAGGGTGGATATATAGTCATTTCAGATGACAGAATTATATACTTCTCTTGCTTGTGATTTGCAGCCATGTTTATAGAAGTTTGGCTTCTAGTATGCATAAGGACTTAAATCACCGAATCACTTCAACTTAAATCTTGTGTGGCCCCCTTTTACTGGGCACAAGCCCCAGAATAGATAAGCAGTGTCCCAGAGAGAAATCACAGGTGACTTTTAACAAGCTACCCCACCTCTTACCCAATGACATTTGGGATGAGCTCTAGCCCTCTACTAGGAATACGAAGTTTTTCAAGAAAACGGACGGAGGAACATTTAACAAACAAGCCAGGGATAGCCAAAATCATCTTGTACAGAATTGCACATCAATTGCAACTGCAGCAGAGCAGGCCTCGTGCTACATATGTACTGTGTGTGTCATCTAGCGTGGGGAAATTTATTATTCTGACAAGATCGTTGATTGAAGTTAGGGAGTGGCTTGACTTGGGGCTCTTCCTGGAGCATTGGCAAGCTATCTAGCTCAATTAGCCATCACAATGTCCTGTTTTTAAATAAACTGTTTTAAGTGAACTTCTAATTGGCCTTAAAAATCTTGAAAGAGACACAAAGGCTATGGGAAAATGACCATTCCCTGAGGTGATAAATGCAATGTCTTGTATGTTGAGAAGCCTATCCTCACCCTAACCCTAACACTAACCATCCGATGTGCTGCAGGTACCGTTTGTTTTTTAATCTATCTAGAGATTGTGACATTTGCCCTCAGATAATATTGAAGCAAAGAATCTACTGATATTCCCTCACAAATTATGCACGGAGAAACGTTAGGTTTCCAAATTGAAAATGTCTCAACGTGGTGATGATTAATGGCGAACGCCGTTGTGCATTGCGCGTTCGACGCTGTTCAGCAACGTGCCGTTGTCGCCCAAAAGCGCGATTCAACCGTTTGTAAAGCATTACAATCGAACCTTAATTACGCTTTGGCTGGAGACGTTGAATTCTCGCGTAACGAAAACGAAGAGGATTACTCCTCGCTGCGCGTTCTGATGCGGGTGCTTTGCCGCCGTTGGCGGAGTTCTCGGTAAGTGGCGTGGCAAACTGTGTCAAGCGAAGTGCTCTCAGCAAGTACACAAGATTGGGTGATAGATAGATTTCACACTCTGGTGGCTCACATTTCATGTTGGCTTCACACTTGGTGTTTTGCCAGGGAGCATAACAGGTGATTATTCCACTTGGCTTACTTGGGGAGGATGGGGAGGGGGGTTGGGTAGAGACAGAGCCGATGGCGGGAGGATACATAATATACGAGACGGTAAGAGAGTGTCGGGATAGAAATGCATACTCTGAAAAAGAAAAAAAAGATACTAGAACACGTCATAGCTCTGCACGTTTGGGAAGTTTCTCTGGGATTTGCCGGTCTCATTCCTAGTCAAGCTTCTCGGGGGATCGTGGACGAGGTGTCCGGGTCTTTTGTGATTGGCAGGAGACGCGGGTCGTAGCGAGACGCGGCGTTTCAAGAGGGTTTGCTCGTACCATCGCCCCCCCCCACGATTGGCAGGAATCTCTTTTAATTGGCAGCAGATAAGTGGGTGGCCGCATTAAGGCGCACATAAAGGAGCATTTTAACATGATTCCGGGGGGGGAAGGGAGAGGAGAAAAGGTCGACAGTTACACACTTCTGCTTAAAGGTGTGCACACAGTGGTATTTCATCTAGACATCTGACACGCTGATTTCAAGCGGGGACACACACACACACGCACACACAGTGAATGACAGGGTTGGGCAGCTCAGGGCACAGTTGATGTGTTGGAGTTGTTTCTTCCGTCTCAAAATCCCCCATATATGACTGAAATGGACAAGCACTGAAAAGCTGTTACTCTCACCGCTCCCTCCGGACTCCCCTATCTTATTCTCCCCTCTCTTTCTCGAGCAGTATTTCATTTTTTCATCTCCTCTGTGCTCTGAAGGGTGAAACATGCCATTTATGGTTGGTTTTAAATGTGTCACATACGAGCAAACCCACTCTAAACCCGTACAATTCTAGCCGTTTGTTGGAATTACGATAAGAGGATTTTTTTTTTTTTACAATGGCTAACTCGGGTGTCAGGTGGTTATTTTCTTTTGCAAAATACTTTCTGGATCAGAAAGCATCCATGTTGTGCTGGAGGTGCACTGCCACATGTTAGAGACTGCTCATAAAATGACTAAAGGTTGAGAGAACATGCAATCAATGTAAATAAATAGCAAGTATCAGAGGTTAGATTAATATTAACAGCACATTTCCAAGTACGAGAATAAATGTAATAGTTTTGAGTTATCTTGGGTAGCAAAAAAAGATCTATGTTCCAACTAATTGCTAGCATGACTCCCCCCTTAACTCCCCCGTTGCTTTCTCTCACTTGGGTTACTTTGTCCTCTTTCCACTGATAAGATACCAATAACTCACAGAACCAAACACATCTCAAAACACTTCTTCTTCAAAGCTCATTATTAAGAGAAACCCTCTGTAATAATTTAGATCACATTTAATGTTTATCCATCCATTTTATGAAACCACTTATTCCCAAATGGGGTCAAGGGGGGACTGGAGCCTATCCCGTTGGTCAATTGGCGAGAGGCGGGGTACACCCTGGACTGTCCGCCAGTCCATCGCAGGGCCACACAGAGACACACAAGGACGAACAACCAAGGGCAGTTTGGAATGTCCAATCAACCTAAAATGCAAGTTTTTGGACTATGGGAGGACGTCGGAGAACCAGTTGAGAACCCACTCATGGAGAACATGCAAACTCCACACAGAAAGGTCCTGGTTCCCCCAGGGACTTGAACCCAGAACCTTCTAGCTAACCAACCACCATTTATTCATTTGTTTCTTTTAAGGAGAAGTGGTGGTTAGCACCAAAAGGGTTCCAGGTTCCAGTCCCTGGGAGAACCGTGATCTTTATGTGTGGAGTTTTCATGTTCTCTCTGTGTCGGTTAAGGTTCTCTCCCAGTGCTCTGTCTTCATCCCACCATTCAAAAAACATGCATATTAGGTCAGTTGTTCAAAATTGTCCCTAGGAGTGACTGTGTGTGGTTGTGTGTCTCTGTGTGACCCAACGATGGACTGGCAGACCGTCCAGGGTGTAACCACCTCTCGCCCATTGTCAGCTGGGATAGGCTCCAGCCCCCCCTGCGACCCCTTTGGGAATAAGAGCTATAGAATAAAGCACGGATGGATGTTTAAGGATGGCTGGTGGTAGTTATGTGAAAGAGAAACAATAAAGTTTCACTCTGGATTATCTCTCACAAGATATTTAAAAATCATCCGCTCCTCTATAGGTCTTTAAATGAGGTAATTCCAGCCTAATGTGAACAACTGAAAGCAATCATTTGTGCTTCTAGTCAGTTTTTGATAAAAACTGACTCTGTCAATGGAGAATTAGGAATTCAAGTTAATAAAGAAGTCTGCTTAAAACCGTATTGTGGAGAAAATAATGTTCTTTTATTTTTTCATTACTATCCTCAGAACATTATCTCTTTGGATTTACGTCCTGAAATAGTTTCATTCTCCTTCTTCCCCCCTCACCTTATTGTTATGCTTATTACAAATCCCTTCATGAATGAAATGAGCATGGCAAAATGGACGTTTTTTTTTAAAAACATCCAACTAAAATCTTTAGCTTCAACAAAGTAGCAGATAATGAAATAATTTACAAAAAAAGAAAAGTATCACCTGGCTCCTCGCAATTCACTGTCAATATATATTTGACAAAAACTAAGACACAGTAAAGAAGAAGAACATGGAAAAACCTTTAACACTCCATCATTCAGTTCCTTTAGCAGCAATAGCTTGAAGTAATTGTTTCCTGTGTGTCGCCTTTACAGTCTATAGAAACTGTCCTTTGTCCACATTGGTAAAAGCAGCTTATATTTACATTTGCGAATGATCTTATGGCTTCGAGAGCAACTAGTTAGATAATAGGAGTGTCATCAATGGTTTTGGGGGGGGAGTCATTGTAAATGGAATATGTTTTTGCTTATCATTTTTAATAGCCTTTTTGGGCTGATTTGATTTCGAACCCTTACGATGGGAAGTAACTAACCAAGCCCAATCGGAAAGTGGCAACATTTTTTTCCGGGCTGTAAAGAAGGCAACTAGCCATATGATGTGATGGACGAACTCTAAAAATAAGTATTTTGGCCTTGACTACATTTCCCAGAATCCCCTGTTAGAGGAAAGTGGTGGATTTGTTGCTCTTTTTTACGTTATAAGTCCTCTTAAAAATGTTGCTTCCCTTCATTGAGACATGATGCAGATCCCTTTTTGTCTTTGATCAACCTGGAAAATTAGAGGAACACTGATACCACAATTTCTACCAAAAGTGGATAATACTGGTATCTTTAACCCTCCCCAGTTTGTCAAATGGAACTGTAAGTGGACACTCTTTTTTATTTTTTTCCCCCCTTGTCCCTGTCAGCATGCTGCTGATGTTAGCATCACCCATGTGTACACATGTGTTTCTTTGGAGTACACATTCACCATAAAAAAAATAGTAAAAAAAACAGCTTGTTTATCTGGTTCTCCAGTCTTGTCGGCGTTGTCGCGTCTCAGCTCGCATTGTAATTCCGTTTAGAGCTGGCTGCTGCCGCTCATTCACAGAAACATTCTCTCACAGCAACAAACACAGTTTAATTGTGTGAAATTCGTTGCAAAGGAAAATCCCGGGTGTGCAAAAACAAAAATGACAGCAAACATAAGCTAAGAATCACTTAATATGCACCAAGCAATAACGGGGAGTTGTTTTTTTGGAGTTTGTTGATTTATACATATCGGTGCAGACTGTAATTGCCTGCAATAATTCTAAATGGGATAAAGGGGTGGAAAGTAAAAAAAAAACAAAAAAACACTATGTTTACAATGACATGCAAATTTTGCCAGCAGACAGCTTTCATGAGACATCTAAAATGTGAGTGTTTTTTTTTGCCACGGATGCCTCTGCCTTTGGTCCCGTTGGCAGTGTTGTCAACTTTCGTCTCTCCTCAGCTGCCACACACACACACACACACACACACACTGACGCACATACACACACGTCGTCACCTCGGGGATGCTCTCACAAAGAGAGTGCCTAATGAATGTGGAAAATGAGAATACCGGTTTGATGAACTCTGTTACTCAATTAGCGCAATTAATTTTCCTGTGGCGCTGCGGAGTAAAATGAAGTCAAGGATGGTCGAGCCTCCGTTTTTTTTCCCGTCTTATTTTTTATTTTCAGGCAGCTGTCCGCGTGTATGGCGCGCGACGAGACGGGAGAGAGGCACTCCGAGGGACGCCGGCGTCTTAGGGAGTCTTACTTTGTTGTTTGTGAATCCAAAATGGTAGTTATTGTTAGACACAAAGCCCTAGTCTTTGCCTTATCTCCTTTAAGCTAATACTGTTTTTACCCAATTTGCCCTGATCTGAATTAAAAAATCTGTTTGCCTTCACAAAGATACTGAGACTTTGGGAGGATGGGCGGGAAAAAATAATATAACACCTTTTATAAGAAAGCATATCCCTCAAAGATTTAAACATCTTATCCAAAGTATGGGCTTTACAATATTTTATTAAGCCTTATATTCATTCAACTTTATTTTAATATCCATAGAAGATATTCGGCAATATAGACGCATCCCTCAAAAGTCCAAACCTGTCCACAGCTTGCCATTTTTTACTTTTATGGCATGATCTCTCTCCAAAATTAGTATGCTCTCAAGACTTCAGAAAAACAATCTTAGTCTGACAAAAACTGAACTAAACACGTCAGTGTGGAGGGGGCGTGGCGCTCAGCTGCAGGGGGGAGGGGTGGAGGAG
>JABUIW010000051.1:365601-455597 GCA_013363375.1 Menidia beryllina
GGTCTCTGGAGGACTTTGTCAGACACCCACGGTGGCACAAGGCCACAGTCAGTCTAACTGAAATTGCACAATATCGTAGCAACTGAAAGCCAAAGCAGGGTTTGGAATCACCTCTGCATTCATACACATAATAAGACCTAAATAGAAGAGAGAGCTCTGAGCTAATTAGATTTTTTTTTTCTTTCCAAGGCTAAAATCATAAATTATGATGAAAAAAATGTACTCCATTTAGACTTCATGTCGACAAAAGTTAACACAGCGTTTCAAAGCTGAGGAAATTTAGAGAATACAGCCTTAAAAAAATCTGCATAACACAAGAATTGCCTCACTTTAGAGCTCTAAACCGTCCACTCAAGCCTGTGGTTCAGTCTTCTGTGTCCACGATAACAAAGCACTTTGACTTCCTAAAAAAGAATGATTAATTTTTTATGCAGTTTCAGCCACCTTGCAATGCAGTTTTATCTCCCTGGATGTTCTGTGAATGAGAATTTACCGATTAAAGATTCAGAACTCGCGTTAAATCCCATGTATCCTTTCGCCCAACTCTGTCAAGTAACTTTTAAAGAAATTTTGGTCGTGTTTGAGACGCGAAACATCCAACTTCTGATTTATCATGAATTGTTATGACAAACGGCACATAAAAGATGCTAGCTTTTTAAGCCAGTTGCGAATATTTTTTGGTCGGACGGATACAAATCTCATCCTAATTAGTTGTAGCTAAAACGGTACTGTCGTCATAGTTTTTTAGAGTAGCTGCCGTGTCAATTGGAGGCAAATTGAGCCAAAAAATCTTTTGGAGCCAGTCCCGGGCGATAGTCCGAGGAATTACACTTGGCGGTTTTTGCTGAAAACTGGCAGCTCCTTTTTTATATACAGTCCTGTGGCAGCTAGCTGGCTGCTAGCCGACCTGTTTCCTCCTTTTTGAATTGAACCAAGCAAGTGTTAGCGCAGGCCTCGATGTATTTACAGAGTAATTTACATGCTGCTCTTGGCTTCCAGTGTTGCCAACCTAAATCATTTGTCTTTCAGAGCCTCTACGCTACTCTACTAAACTAGCTCACAAATACGCTTAGCGAAGAAGTCCTTGATTTGAAATGGTAAATTGACGAAAGAAAACTTTCTTTTTATTTCTTTTTCTTTTTTGTTTACTAGCTAAGGCACTTACAATGTCTATGGTAAAATAAATATTTCAAGTTAAATTTTTTATTTATTTTTTTGCTAAAGCCATTTGGTCTCAGCAGCTTTTAGCAGCCCTTTCTCAGACCTGTTACCATGCAACCACGTCAAAGTGCTTGGCATCGGAGGGGCCAACAGGCGGGCACCCGGCATGCCCACAGATGGTGGGGCGGTCAGAACAGGCTGGGAGAATGGTACCCCTCGCTGTTCGCACACATTCGAAACACACACACACGCACAGGGGCGCGGAGCTGTCGACCGTTGCCTTTTTGTTTGCTAACGGCCGGGTGGGCTAAACTACCCACTCTTTCTCTTCGCCACGGCTAATTATTGTGACTCGTGTTGTGCCTGTATTTGTTTTTTTTGGTGTTTGTTTTTTTATTCGGGCACTGATTAACGCCTCGGGTCAACAGTTCAGGAGGTTTCGGAGTGTTGCGTTTGTCTTGGGATCTACGTAACGGCGGAGGCGTGGGTGTCGTTAATCAACTCCAAATTCCCCTACACATGCATATTCAGACAACCATCAGTCCCCGGGAGCGACTTAAAAACAAACAGGGGGGCTTTGAGTGACAGGTGGACGCTTTGGAGAGCCAGCGTGGCGGCAGTTGGCAGGCAGCGGTGACAGTCGTCCTGCTGCCACACAAGCTGCTCCTACTGGTGCGACTGCCGGCGAGTCCAGGGCCGGTCACTCCGCTCCCTCCTTTCTTTACGATCTCGCCGATCAACCCATCCATCTTTCTTTCGCTCCCCTTTTCCCCGTCTTCCTCACTCTTTGTCTCCGGCACTCCTCCCAGCCCATTTGTCTCGTTGCCGTCTTTATTTACCGTCATTCCTTGACTCCCTTCCCCGCGTTCTTTTGAGAACCTCGTCGGTTGTTTGAAGGCTCTCGGAGTACCGGGAGATAAAATTTGGCTCCGGCCGAATACACCCCGTCTCGCCGGCGTGCCTACAAACTGTTGTGGTTTTGCTCTAAATTCAAATATTTGATTAGGAGTTTGAGGGAATTATCTGCTAAATCTTGTTCTGCGTGCAACTTTGCCACATTTTGTCACCCCGACCTCAAAATAAACCGTGGAGAGGAAGCATTTTTCGAGCTGAATCGTAATAATAACTGATATCTTGCACGGTTTGTGGATCGGGCTCTAGTGCAAAACAGTACCTCAGACTTTGTGTTTGGAATAGAAAAATGCTCAGAACTAAAGAGAAATTAGAAGTCCTAATCCACACATTTATCAAATATTCTTTTTATACCTTAGGATAAGAGGGGACTAAGGCCAGTTAAACAACAGCAATACTAACGAAGATGCGAATTTCGGAGAAGAAGAATCCCAAAAAATGACTGAGGTAGACTTCATAGTATTTCAGGCTGACATAACGTGAACTTTAACGTCCTATCTTGGACAGAGGAGTCTGGCTCTATAAGTCTTTTGCATGTCTAGAGATAGTATTAAATAATTCAACACACCAAGTTGCTGGAGTACAGCGTGCTTGATATTTACTTTAAAAAAGTACAGAAACTCTGAAGGCACCAGTGGATTTGGGATTGGATCTGAAATCTAAAGCAAACATGAAACGCCTCTAACTTCAATGCTGGCGTTGTCCGCGTTGCTTAAATGAAAGGGGTTTGTCTAAATTCTGAAGAAACAGCAAGTTTGTTTGCCATCCTACAAGAAAAAAAAATTGGAAAAACACTGAAAACTTGAGTTGGAAGCACCAACGAGTAGAATGAACTAACTAAAGCAAAATGTGTTGCAGCTGAACTTGTTTGCTTTATCGTGCAATGCTAAAAGCTGACTTCTTTCACCCCTCCCCCGTTCGATTTGTTATCCCATCTCATAAGGGTTTTTCGTTTTTTGTGGTCAAGAGGCCTTTCAGGTCCAATACTTTATAGGTCTTAGCTTTTCCGGTGTGGTTTACAGTCCGCTACATGTGTCTAAAAGACTTTGCGGACCCAGCATGCCGCTGGTTGACAGCCGCATTAAGAGGTGTGCGTTTGTGAGTTTCATGCGTGTGTGTGTGAATCTGTTTGTGTGCCTCAGACACACTATTGCATTGGGACAAACTTGGCTTTGGATGCTCAGACTGTGTTCTAATTGCCGGACTGGAAAACAGATGGCGGTGAATTTTCAAGTCTCCTCTTGGTTCCTCTGGTGTCAGTGATGCATACACACACACACATACACACACAAACGCGCACGCAAACGGGAACACTAGCTAGCACGCTGACATCCCCACTCTAATGCTCCCCAACCCCCTCACCACAAGAAATGATTTACGTTACGCAAAGTTATTAAGCTGGACCTTTTGTTTTCGTTTTTTGTTTTGCGTCGCAATTCCGACCGCGCAGGTGCGGAGGAGTTGAAGGTCTGCTGAGGGACGTGGCAGCAGCGGGTGGTGCTCTAGCCCAGTGTGTGTGCTGTATCGCACACCTCCACATCGCCGCGACGCCACAGGGTCGCAGCTTAAACCGCCACATCGGGTACGGTGGACGCGGGCGAGCGGAAAAAGAACACACGTGTTCGTCGGGGAAACCCTGCAGGTTCCTTTTCGCTCCGTCCTCCCTCGGAAAGCCTATTTGCCAGTAGAGGGTCTTGTGTGTTTCCTAATAGAGGACTTCTGTCTGCAACACACAGGTGGGGACACGCATTAAAGGGCACAGACGGTGTTTGAAGAAACCATAACGCCGGGAGATTGTGTCTTAAAGGGATAGTTCTAGTCAGTTCATTTACCAAAATGAATACTATGTTTGAAGCTTTTAGGGTTTTTTTCTGCATAAAATGGGTTTCAATGCCAAATTAAATGTAAATTATATAAAGAGGCTGGTTGAATTTCTACTGAACCTTTATTCTTTAGTGGATTTTTTTAATGTATAGCTTTTTTTCCACATTATTTGATTATTATTCCCTTCATCAGAGGCTTTGTGTCATTTCATTCCCACTGATCTAAAGCTAAGATATCAGGTTTAGTGTTTTTTCTCGGTTTGCTATTCATTTAGTCATTCGTCTTTTTATTCATTTATCTATTGTTGTGTCTCAGACCATATATCATTTTTGCCTTCAGCACCGACAAGTCCACAGCGCCTGAAGTCATTATCGGTCATTGTTTTTGTTCCGTACGCACAACGCGCACTCTCAAAGGTGAGATTAGAACCCACGTCTTTCACTTGGTATGAAATTGTCGTTGATCTCTCGCTGGCAAACGTGAAATCGATGCATGTCTGGTGTCATTGCGTTACGCACAATATCTTTATGCATTTGGCAGACAATAAATATCTTGTGCTTGAGTAACCCTACCAACTAGCACTTTAACTCATTCGCTGCCAAAGACGTCTATAGACGTCTTTTCAAATCCAACCGCTGACTGCCAAAGACGTCTATAGACGTCTTTTATGTTTTTCAATGCGAGTGGCTTGGGGGACGATCGGCAAAAGTTTTTCCGTAAATATCGGCTTCTAGACAGAGTATGGACTAACAAATTTACCCTCTAGGTAGCTGTGCCACTTTTGATGGGAGATTAGCATAGATTGTAAGCAAATAAAAACAAACGCAATGGTTCGCTATGAGAGAAATGGCGCCGGTGAGACGCACGTCGAAGAAGAACGGAATAAGGTAGAAACAAATTTTTTTTTCCTGATGATAGAAGAGAGTCTACTCTTTCTTTTGGTGTGTTCGGTGTTTACATAGTCATGGCACAAACTATTCTGTGGCTCTTGAAAAATCAGTCAAAATTCTCAAAAAACTCTGGCAGTGAGCGACTCTCTGTTCTGAAAATGGCTGGCAGTCAATGAGTTAAGGATAGAAACCATCAACCATTCTCACAAGACCTGAGGCCTAAATGCTTGGGGGGGAAAAGTTACACACTTAATTTTCTTTTTTTTTTGTATTGTATTGTATGGGATGAAATTGATTTCAGCGATTGATTTTGTGTTGAGCTAACACATTCTGGTAAAAACTACTGTTCTCTCAAAATATGGTCATTTGCTGCTCAAAGTTGCCGACAAGTGGCCAAGCTGCAGATCACACGTTTAAAGTACACTCGTATCTTGGTTTTTAAGTTTTTTCAGACTTTATATGTGAGGATATGCTAATTCTGAGAAGTGTCAGGAAATTCTAACCATTAATAAAATTTTGTTAACATTTTCTCTTGCATACAATCTATTTTCAGTGTGTCTGCGTGTGTGTGTATGTGTGATTTTGTTCCCTATTTACTGCCTTCAGTGTCAAAAGTGTTACATTCAGAGCCAGATGAAATCCCTCCTGCCTTCACGGCAGCTTTCAGACGGCGTATCATGCATTTTGTTGCCGCCAGCTAAGGCGCACACGCGCCGTGGATGCATGTAGATTTTTACTCCCCCCATGCGTGCGTGTGCGGTTGTGTTTTTTCTTTAATGTGGCGGAGAAGCTCCTTACACACCGATGATTCCCCCCCCCTGTCTTCACACAAATTAGCAGATGACGAAGGTTTAACAGACACGTGGGATAAAAGGGAATGACTGACGACCGAAAAACATACAAACGGAGCTTTTATCTGTTTCAACACGAACAAACCTGGTGTGTTGGCCCAGCAGGTGCTTCCTATCGATCCTTTTTTTCCCTTCCTTTTGTATAACCAAGGCTGAGGAGAGGGTAGTCCTATGAGAAGGGGTGAGATACCTTGAACTCGGCAGAAGACAAAGCGCCGCGTTTATCCACAAAATCAGATGTATTGGGCTTTTATGACATTGCAATAAAACAAAGTCTCTTTAGGTTCTTGTCAACAAATGTACACCTGCACTAGTTTAATAATTGATTACCAGTCTGTTGTTGTGTGAATAATGAATCACAGACTTTAGCCTAAAAGAGCCTAAAACCTGAGATTTAAAAGATTTTTGAAAATAATTCCCAAACGCCTATCAATTTATACAGCCTTACCTTATATTTTTATTTGCGCTGAATAAGAAAAAATGTAATATTGAATATTTATGTGAATTCAGGCCCAAGTACGGTGTGGGGAATGTTTGTTTAGAGAAGGAATCGCATTTTGTTGTCGAGAACCCCAACAGAACCAGCAGATGACCAAGCTATTTCTGTTAACCAATTGGGAGGTTATAGTCAAAGCGGAGAGCTTCACGTTCGGATTCCTAACCTTTTTTAAATTTGATGTCGCCCGTCAACTCAGATTTTTTTTCTCCCCCCCCATGTGATCTTAAAAAACGAAATCCCCCAAGTAATAGTTAACTGAGCTGATTTAATCTAGTGATGGTTAAGGTTGGCACAGTCAAAATTACACTTAGCTTTGATTTACAAAAAAAAAAAATATCCAGGCAAATGGAGCCAAGATTCTTTGTTACCCCAAATCTCGTATTTCCATCGCAACTGTAGGCTATTTGTACATTGAAAGAATATTCAAGAGCAACACAGTGCGCTCTTTTCATCTTTCTTCTCGATTTGCTAAGAGTGATTTACCATCTGTGTCCGCTCACTTACTCCTTTTAAGTTTGTTCTTTAGATGGCGATAAGACGATGGCACATGTTATTATTGTTTGACACGAGACAAAGAAGTTTACCTTTACCCGACTGTCAACTCGGTCGAGCATCTCTGTGAGAATTTAGTATCTGATTTTAAAGTACAGGTCCTTGGAGGCACGATGCCGTTAGAGCGTTTGCCATATAATTACACCACAGTCTTTAAGAGCGGGTTATTTTGTTTGAGTGATCGTTTCGCAGTTTTCAGACTCAAAGACACAAACTCGATGTCCATTTTTTTTCTGGATTAGCTTGTCCGTCGGCGGCTCTCGGGATCCTTTCCCATCTTTTGCGCTCGTAGGGAGCGCGTGTCTTCCCACCAGAAAAAGGGAAAACGCAGCAAGAACCGCTGTGGCTTTGACAGATGCGAGCGTTAGGTGTATTCATATGTGTGAGCGGCTCACAAGTAATGGC
Organism: Menidia beryllina; assembly: GCA_013363375.1. Taxonomy (NCBI): domain Eukaryota; kingdom Metazoa; phylum Chordata; class Actinopteri; order Atheriniformes; family Atherinopsidae; genus Menidia; species Menidia beryllina. Next base: position 372,696 of record JABUIW010000051.1, read on the forward strand.
CAGTGGCATGTAGAGAGGTGATGGATTGCCTGATTAGTGGCCTGGCAGGTCTCTCCTCGCAGATGGGCTGTTAGATGCAGGCATCTGGCCTTGACATGTGCGCACGGGCACCCAGCCCCCTCGCTCGCTCGCGGCGGACGGACGGTGTGTGTTTACGCGCGTGCGGACCACCGTGGCTACGCAATCGGTGTACCCTACCGGGACGCCGATGCGCGGATAAAAAACTTTTCTTCGCCATCTGCCTCGCGTCTTCCCGCCTTTCCCTTTCCTTGACCTCCCCGCGTCCTTCCTCCTCGCCGCGTGTGCGCGCGTTCGGGCTAGCGTCCCCATGCTTTTTCTCGTTAGCCGGTGTAATTACCAGAGAAGGGGAGCAGATTAGGGGTGTTTACGTGCCAGTATGTTTACATGGGCGGACACACATGCTTCTTGTATCGCCATGAAAGGGATTACAGGCACACACACACAGAGTACTTGGAGATAAAAAAAAAAGACAAATTAGGCATTGCATGTTCACGTCAAGGAAAACAAAACAAGCAGCGGCGTAAAGCATATGTGGTGGAATGAACACATGCATTAATGTTGATGTAACACATGCGGAGCCAAGGGAGGACTTAATGGAATTGACCAGATGGGTTTGTGGAAGCACGTTTGCAGAGGAAACGTCGCTTTAACGTTAACGCGTAAATCGTTCCATTTATACATTTAGCAGATGCTTTTTATTTAAACCGTCAAAGACAAAGAAGAATGCACAGGGAGGGAACGTAGGATTGAGTTTCTTACCCGAGGACGCTTTGACATGCGGCTCAGGGAGGTGGAACCAGCGACCTTTCGGATGGAAAGGTGGCTGCCGGTTCTCCTGAGCTAGAGTCTGAAGATCCAATTGATATTTACAAAAACTTACAATAATTTAAAACTGATTTATCACAGAAAAACATTGTTTTGGGGTATTTTTCTGTCTTTTCCCTGAGCACATTTAAGCTTTTCCGTTCTCACTTTCCAGGTTTCTGACACACTGGCAGCACTGACGCACACACACTCCAGCCCAGTAGGTGGCGCTGTTGCACTTAAAACTAGTTCGCCCGCCAAACATTAGATACACAACTGGTAAAAGTTGGTGAAACTTGGCGCTAATGGTGAAATATAAAAACTTACATGTTTATTGCGTAGTTGCGCAAAATTTTATTGACACCCAAAACAAACGGACATCCAAGGCTAATGAACGACAAACTTTTGAATTGGATGTGGAGGTGTAATAAAGATGGGACAATAGCAGGTAGTATGTCAAAATAGTCATTAAGAGCAAAGTACTGATTTTAGTAGCATCAATTGTACAGCAAAAATGAAAAACTGAATGAAAAATCTAATAATTATAAGAGTGACATATTGTATATGATAAGTGGTGGTCAAAGCTTGCATTGTAAGGGGAAAGAAAGGGGGAAAAAAGTTAAGTATAGGCGGAATATAGAGCAGGAGGAAAAAAGAGGTAGAACTATTCAATTCAAAAAGCTATATAGTATTTTCCCCCCTTCGTACCACCAAAACGGATAGTTTGAAATCCGCCTTCCAATGATTCCGCAATGGGAATCACTGGAGACTTCCAGAACCGATCCGAAACAATAACATGGCACTGATTTTCTTCCCGCATTCCTTCGTGTGACAGTTACCCTCAAAGCTGCGCTCCAAATGACGCACTTGATTATAGCCAACAGTGAAACGCACGCAGGTAAATTTCTCTACCGGAACCACAAATCGAAGGTCATTTCTATGCTTAGCGGCCTCCGGCTGGCTGGCTTTGCTGCGATAATTCGCCCCTGCACCTGACACATACCTCGCAACCCCCCCCCCCCCCCGCCCCGGATTGACTACCCTCGCGATGAAAATTAAATTCCGTGTATGTTCCCGTGCCACAGCTGAACCGGCTGAACTGTAGTGCTGACGCGACACTAAGTGATCCTCTCACTGCGTCCCGCTGTCACAAGATTTCCCAGCAGGGTTCGAGCAAACCCCCTACCCCCACCAACCCCACCCCAGGATTTAGATTCCAGGATTTTAGCGATAAGGATCCCGTCATTTCCTGGGCTCCCGTGAGGCAAGACGATAATATCATGCGTCACATGCCCATAGAGGCCCAAAGTAATATCATTTGCAGTATTTTCCACTCTCCCTTTACCTCTTGCTCCATAAAGCTAATCTCGCTTCTTGGCTTTGGTTCAGGAAGGGCAAAAATGGTGGGTGGGTGGGTTGGGGTGGGGGATAGCTGGGTCTAATGGTGTTTTAAGGACGGGGGATCACTCCCATTACTTATTATAATGAAAAGCTAATGCACACACCTTCTGGGTGTAACACGGGTTTGTGTGCGCATTGGTAGCGATGAGCATACTCTAGGCACGAGATAGATGCATTGTATTTCACGACCTAATTGGGTTAAAGGGAGAAAAAGAAGGAGGGGAAAATAAAGAACCACTCGGTGCCTTTGACTGTGAAATTTTTCCTGCGGGTGATATCAAGCTGAGGACACAGAACCCCTCATTGAGTTAATTAAACCTCAATGAAACGATGTAAAGGAATAAAGCGCCAGTCTCATCAGGCGGCACTCCCGTTAAAACCGCCATTTTCGAGTGATTAAGTTGTTTCACACGCCGAGACGAGTTTCACTGGCATTCAAATAAAAATCAAAGGCAGACGTGTCATAAACCGAATAGCTTTTCGAAACCCCCTAAACTGGAGAGTCATAATATTAATCTTTGTAACAAAGTGTACTGACAGGCAAATTTGGTTTGAGGACTTTTTAGACCGGTTTTTATTTAAAGTCACACTTGAGTTCTTGATTTTTAGTTATGTATAATCCTTTTTTTCTTTTCAGCAAGTAAAGTATCCTTCTTTAACACGTCTGGAACCGAGTTGAAAGTTCTGGTTGTAAACAATGAGTGGAAAGTGGGTGAGATGTCCAGAGAGATGGATCACTACAGTGACTCCTCTTCATCTGCCTGTCAGCTTTCTTCTCTTGCCAGATAATACAGCTAACGTGTGTCCTTTAGTTTGTCTTTATGCACTCCAGCTGCATTGCAGCGTGTCTGTGTGAAGCGACCTCGCCGTCGCTCATTATGCAAGGCTCTCTGTTCCCTTTGGCACGGTTTTATCAACAGCGTTTGAAAGGAGAAGTTCTGGCAAAAGAAATAAATCTGTTGTTTAACTTTGTTCAACTCAAGGCTTATATATGGAAATGAGTTCATTCAAATCAGGACATAAGATGGGTTGGGGTTGATGAAACAGAAAAAGGGGGGGGGGATCAGGAAAATCTGACAAGTGGAATGAGATGTGTTAATTTCTAAAGGATGAAGCAAAGGTCGTGCTAAAAGCGATGGCAGATGACTGGATGGTGTGAGGGTGAGCAACACATTCACAGCGGGGAACAGATTTGGCATTTTAGTATCATTAAAGGTCCTGTAATCAGTCAGAAGGCAAGGGGGAAAGCCAAGGTGATAAAATAGATGGGCTTCATTTTCGCTGTAATGCCAGTGAACCAAAATTTGCCATATTTGGAGGACAGTTTTAAGCTAGCTCCTTTTGGCTTTTAATACTGAAAATGCTAATCTCTCTGCGCCGTTTTTTTATAACTTTTTTTTTTTACGTGAAAACCTTTATATCTATGTATGTATGTACTGATTTGAATAATAATTTTGACAGAAGAAATCCTTAGAAGTTTGACATTTCTGAAGCAGCTAGCTACGTGCTAGCAAAAAAAAGGGGAACATTTAGGTAGCCTCCAAGACCAGGCAATACTCCTGAACTTAAATGGAATGACCAAAGAGGGAAAATCAGCATATTTGTTGCTTAAAAGATATGTTGTGAAGACTCCGAGGGCATGAAAAGTAATTCAGGCCTTTTTCCCATGTTGTTAAGGACTGGATATCTGGTCTGGTTAAGAATGTATTATTCAAAATGGACAGAAACCACTTTATGCGAGCATGGCATTGAACACCAGGCATGTGTTAGGAGGTTGAATAAATAAATGGGGAAAAAAAAATCCAACATTCTTCAAAAATTACTGGGGTACAAGGACAGAAAATGAGTCCAATTTACAAAGGAAATTTAAGAACTGATTATCAGGAAAATTTTCAAAGACTATAAGGAAGCCCTTTTTTTTTATAGGCTTATTACTGAACTCGTCAAATTCTTCACAATTTCCACATTTTCATCTTACCGTGCGTCCTGTGAGGCCTGATGTATCACTTTAGCGTAGCTACTGTTGTATCTCCTGTCTGGATCTGTTGAACATCATGACGCAACCACCCGGCCCGTACGGCGTAAGCCACTGATCCATTATAAATACACATAAGTTCATTCTTTTTATCCAGATCGTCCCGCATTTATACCCGGCGGGTTCCTTTTTCGGCGATATGCACAGAGGCAGTCGCCATTTGCCATTGCCCTCGACGCACACCTGCACAAACGGTCCCTCCCGTTCTTTGATGTTGACATGAAATAAGCTATCAAAGTGAATGCCTTTGATGTTATTCCCTACGTGTATATTTGGAAGTGGTTGCGTGTGGGGAATGGGATTATCATATAATTCCGAGGAAAGAGTCTTGTACCTATTCTGCCTGTTTGCCCTCTTAAGGTTATTGACGTCACTATGGGAAAGAAAAGGTGATTCTTACATGTTCTAGATCATTCTGTTCCAGGTCATTCGTCGTCACCTCCTCCTCCTACAACTTTTCCTCCCATTATTTCCCCTCTTTGTGTATACCTTCCTCTATTTTTCTTTACTTTCACCACCGTCTTTTTTTCCCCTCACTACCGTCTTCATTTTTTTTTCTTTTTTACCACCCTCTAGTTCTGCCTTGAAAATACTCCCTGTTGATTGTAAAAGCACACGCTGGCCCCTTGATTTCAAGGCTGATTGTCGGAACCGTAAGCACACGTGTTAACTATGTCAATTGTCCTGGAAGCCCAAGGACAAAAATCAGGTGTGGAAATTGGTGTAACATGCAGGGCTTTGTGTATAGAAAATGCGTCTTTGTGGTTACAACAGCGTAGCAAAGTTCCAAATCACCAAGGCTTGAGGTGTTTTGAATACAGAAGTTAGTCCTTAACGTGTTAGTGGCTCGAATCGATGGATTAGCAAATTCAGAAAATAAAATCACTTCGAAGAGGGAACTTTTTGGGGAAATACGCCGATTCATTGATGATTGTTTTTCCTTGTTGGGTATTGTGCTAAATAAATGCCTGCCGGCCACTGTTGGGTATATCCCATCCTGTGAGCATAACTGGCAAATGGTGCTGGTCTGATCAAAGACAGAAAACTGGCAGGAAGGGGGGGAAGCGGGGGTAGCACAACAGAGAACAGACAGTTGGAAGGAAAGAGGAAAAAAGGTAGGAGAATGAAACATTCGCTGAGCTATTGAGGGGGGACCTGTGCAGTCACGGAGTGGTAAATCCACCACGGTCCCCAGTCCCCCCCCCGACTGTGCCGACAGGTGCGTCCAGTCACCCAAACCACTGTGGTTACGCCAGCGATACCCTCGGTCCAAAGAAAACAAGCTTCAGCTGGGCCTATGGTGGTCAGAAAGTCTGCCCAGTGCCCCTCCGCTAGAGAGAGAATAGCGAATACAAGGGACCCATTGGGGTACCCTTGCAAAACCTCATTGTTTGGACATCCCATTTTTGCCTTTTTACAAGGCAGTGAAATGGCAGAACACTCACATGAGATCTAAAGTGCTTTTCAGGAATTAAGATTTCATCAAAAAACATTGAGGAGGTATTCAAGACAGAAAACATAGAGAGGCCACGCGTAATGGAACCTGGCTATGCTAGTGCTTTTAGCATACAACGGCACTTTCCTGAACTGAATGTAGTTAGTGTGGAGCATCAGATATGGATAGTTTATGATAAAAAAATACCTCACCAAATAATCTCCATGCAGGGAAAGGATAACCAATGACCCTACAGAATTCAGATGTGGACTTTGCCATTGATTTGCATTAGTAACAGACTGAGGCTATCAGAAAAAAGACTAACAAAGCATGTCTCTTCAGAACATGTCTTTTTCATCGGTGATTTGTCAGAACGATTCCACTGACTGCTGTGTCTTTTGGGGTTTGTGAAAATATAAATTATCCCCGTAATCTGGAAACAATTTAGGGGGGCTTCCCGAAAACGTGGCCGCAGCGTTGGCGAGCAAAAACCATCTGCCGGGGTAGAGTTTCCTCCTAAGTCGAGACTGAAGGGTTGCTGGGCAAACCACGAAAACCACAAAAAAAACATTAATTTTAATCCTAATTTCCGACGACTCAGAAGAACGTCCACAGGAGATTAAGGTCTCACCACAGTGACGTGAGAAGAATCATCTAAACACCTACCCCCCCACCCCCCACCTCCCCGGCCATCCTCTTTGTGGAAAATACCGCACCGGGAAAAGATGTCCCTTTCATCCTCTCTGTCTGCTCTTCCACCTCTGCAGGCTTTTTGCACTGATAAACAGAACTGGGCTTTTGCTTCCTCCCCAAAAACCACCGCGACCTTTTAGTGGGCTTATATGCTTCTGGGGCCTCTGTAATACCCGGAGTACCACACTCCTCCCTTGATGTTTGTTTGGTATTCCACCACAGCCTAGAAACCAGGTAAAGGAAAAACAAAAAAAAAACTTTTGTTGGAAATGGCAATAGAGGAAGAGGAAGAAGAAGAAGAGGAGGAGGATGGATGCTTCAACCCCTTCATAACCTCTCCACTGTGCTTTCTGACACTCAAAAGAACTCCCCCCCCCCCCCCCCCCCCGCTCGTAACTTTCCAAAGAAAGCAGTAATAGTATTTGAAGTGGCCATCAAAAATCCGTATTTTTTTTTATTTCCCTTTTTTTTTTGTCAGGCTGAATGCACTGAGGGGTTGGATATATTCTTCTCTGTAAGTTCTAAAGTTGTACAAGTGTGAGAGAGAAAGCTTGACAGTAACATGGAAAAACACAAAACAAACTCAGGAGTCTCGCAAACAAGAGCGCAAAGCGAGTGTATTTTCCTAACCTGCCTTTTGCCACCGTTATCTCGCTTCCTGTTTTGCTCAATCTGGGAATGCCTCCTCCTCCTCACTCCGAAGGAACAGTTTGCCTTTCATGATTAACGTGGATTACGAGAACGGAAAGAGACAATGTTGCGGGCTCTCGGGAGCCAAAATACGAGCTAAAGTGCCCCCTTGTGAGCCAAAACGTGTGCTAGAGTGCCCTGAAGTGCCCTCCCGGGAGCATATAAAACGTGACTAAAGTGGTGAGGATGTGCTATATGGGCCCTTTTTTTTTTTTTTGTGTCCCTGTCCTTCAAAAAGTCTGTGCAATCACTGTTGATTTGCGCTTTCGGTACTCTCCAATAAAATCGATGAAGAAAATGAACAGGAAGAAATGGAAGTTGATTAAGAAAGTGACATGAAGCCAACTTTTATTCACCGTTGTCCGTGTTTTTTTTTTTTGTCATAAAGGTTTTAAGCAGCATTTTTTCGACTTGGTTGGTAAATGAAAGCAAATTTGGAAGACTTTAATGACTGTGTTTGTTATTTTAATTCAACAGAATGTTGCCAAAGCTCTCTATTTGGAGAGAAAAAAGTACTCATACGTCTGAAAAAATTCATCTTTTGTAATTAAGATGAATCTTTTGGGAATTCATATATTGTCATTTTAAGTGAAATCAAATATATGGTTTAAATTAGCATATTCAATGTTTGTTTTAGTTTTTTTTTATTTTTAAAAATCCTCTGCTGTGGTCATAGCTCAAGGGAAAGAGCTTTCACCAGGCATGTGGCATTTTAAAGTGGAAATTGATAATGTTAAAGAGCAAAACGATGAGCCCTAATTTGCCTGAACTGACCTGTAACCACTTTGGATAAAAGTGCTTAATACGTAATGTTAATGTAAAACACATTTTTATTTCAGTTGTGTTGGCTGTTTTATCTGTCTATTTTGTGACTGTTTTCCATTCAGTTTTCTTTCTTTTTCCCACCTCTAGGCCGGCGTATTCTTTTCTTTGTTGGCCCACAGGTGTCAGGACAAATACAAAACCTGCAACACAAATAAAAAAACCACAACAGAAATACACAACCACAACAGAAGTTACAGTGGCTGTTGAAATAAACAACAGGAAAAAAAGCTCCGTTTGCTAATAGAAGACAAATCCTGCCCGTTCGATAAGCAAGGGAAACGTTTTTCTTTGGTTAACTCGATCTGGCTTTTGAATTTGTCCGGACACCTCCGGACCGCCGTACATTTCCTACGCCGTTAATCACGTTTGCTGGAGAGAAAAACGCCGTGTAAACCGGCTAACGGGAGACGGCGTAAATGCGTCTGCGTGTTGTGACCGCGCAATTCCGGTAATAACTTAGCCACTGTGCTTTTTCCGGATGTGTTGTTATATCCATCAGAACGTGATGGCCCATAGCTGCCCATTATATTTTATTGTTACATTTCTTTTTTCCGTACTGACTCTTACACAAATCCATCACAGAAAGCAGAAAGCTTAGCTCTTTCCACCAAAAAAAACCCTCAAAAACATAAAGAAAACCGTTGATTTATGTTATTGACGACGACCAAGTAAGATGGTTTCTATCTCAGGTGAGTCTCCATCTGCCGCTGCCCACACAGAGCCTGTACCTCAATCCTGAACCTGCTTCCCCCAAAGATGCGAGCCAAAGCGGCGGAAACCTGCGTAGGAGATGGTACATATTTGTCTTTTGAACTTCACAGGAGTGAGGTGCTTTCAAACGCTCCCAGGTGCAGATTTCTCTTTGATGCTGCAAGGGAAGGGCAAGGAGTTCAGCGAAAGAGAGAGAGAGAGATGGGAGAAGGAGTGAAGGAAGGAGAGGATGAGGCAGAAAAAGTCCTGGCACAAGAGAAATTTGAAGGAAAAAAAAAATAGAAGGAAAAAGAAAAAACGAGCACAACACAAAGTGTAGGAACGGATCTGTGTATCCCACCGGGAGGGAAACGGTGAGCCACTTTCTGTGTTTTTTTGGAGGAAGAGGATCGATTTCCCCTTCCGTGACCTCGGTCTCTCGCACCGCTGTTGCCAAGCGCGATCCGAAAGTCTGCTCGTCGGAGGTGGGAAGTGCACCCGTTTCTGTCTTCGGAAAACAACAAAAATTGTAAAAAAAAAAAAAGTCCAAATGTTTTTCAGCTGTGGCGCATAACAAAGTTAGGACGGCAGGTTACAGGTACGGCCTTTATCCAACTTTCAGCTTTTTTATGATGTGCCTTCTAAAAGATAAATCTTTTTTATTGAAAAATTCTTGATATATGTGCTGTATATCCTCCTTTCTTTGCTTCTGTCTGAATTAGGTATCACTGAGCAGCACTATTAAGGCTATACTACAGAACATTTGGCTTGAATATATTAGACAAATACTGTAACTCACCCCTTTGCGCATAGTTCAAACATCCTGTCTGCAGATTTTAAGCTTTCTGCAAGTCATTTTACACCGTTTGATGATGTGTGGAAAGGTTAGGATAGGTGTCAGAGGCAAAGGTGGGTTTTTGTTAGTTCGTAACAAGGTAAGGGATCAGGGAGGTATTGTAGCCTTCCGAAACCCATAGATTTGGATAATCCTAACCTCTCTTCATCAGAAGAACCAAAATCTGGTTTCCTCCAAAGGGAAAATGACAGTTCTTCCATTTGTTGTCAAAGTCTCCGTGAGAGACAGTTTCAACTCAGTCGAAGTGGTCAACATTAGTCTTCATTGTACAGCTGGATCCAAACTGGTGTCACTTTTAATTTAAGAATACAGTTAGGATACATCTAACGCGATTGGGAGGGTATCGATAACTCACGGTACCTGCAAGATTTATCGTAAATGACTATCGATTATCGATTGTTGTACGACCTGTACGTTGCAAAATCAGAAAAATGGTTGTAAGGAATACGTCTCTGTTCTGTTTTTCATTATCTGCTGGCTTTTTTGTTTACGAACGTGCGGATTTGCTGCTTCAGACGCTCTTTGCTTTTCCTTCAGGTTCAATAATCTTCCTGGCAAACATAGCCTTCCAGTTGGCACACTTTTTCCATTGTCTTATCTCAATTAAAAAATATATATTGGAAGCAAAATCATAATTACATGTGTGTAGCTTTAAAAGTCCCGAATAGCCACATGGGAAACGGAAAAAAAGCGATACCCTAAAGGAGCTTTGGTAATGGTGTTACGATTGCGTCGTCAATGAGTTTCCTTCCAAATGCCACTGGCGATTCTTTGAACAAGACAACTCTACCAGCGTTACTTTTGGATAACCAACTGACTCAAATAGGGACCTGAGGAAATTTCTTAACCATGGTCATCCGTCGACCCCTAAAAGTTACATAGGCCTCATCACTGATAACACAAGACTGACAACGTCCTTAGCCTGAAAGTAGAATTGGACGCGGTACTAAACCCACACGAACGCAGGGTTCAAACCATTGATATCAAAGTCAAATTTGCTACACTGACGTGGAAGAAATTAGAAAAAGGCTATAAACATAAATCTACATAGATTGACCTACTAATTTGAGCCCCTTTCCTCTCTGACTCATTTTCATTCACGCTCCCTCAGCAAAGAATTCTGTAGGTTCTTAAGCCCCCTTCAACAGGTCGTGTCCCCACGTCGGATCAGTGAAACATAAAATTAAAGACTCTTAGCCTTTTGACATCCCCTCTCAGGGCTTTGAAAGTTAATCTGTCCTTTGTTGAATTCAAATTAACTTGACCTTCCCCTTTTTAGAGTCTGTGTGTGTTCCCATTGAACCCTCTAAATGGCAGGGGCCGAGACGGAGCTGTTTGCCTAAATGATACAAGCCCTGCACTCCCCCTCGAGGACAAACACACGCACACACACGAACAAAAAGAGAAACAGGCTTGGGAAAGCAGGAATGGTCCTCACAGGTGAAGGTCATGTCAGCCATGAGCTTTTGAGCAGCTCCCAGAAAAAGGAAGCGGGGGAAAAAAAAAAAAAAAGAAATCCGTGACTGACTGCTTCGGCCGGTCGTCGCAATAAATCAAAGAGCCGTAAAACCGCAAAACCACGCTGCCCACCCCTCATAAATTGGCATGTCCCTGCCATCCGCACCCCCCCAGCTAGCGGCTTCACACATGCTTTATGACAAGAAGATCAGGCCGCTAAACGAATGGAGCCCGGGCGACCGTATATCTCCCGAAGAGATACGGAAGAGGGGGCTTGTCTCCGGCAAGGGACGGAAAGTAAAGTTTGAGACGGAAAGGGCACAAAGGGGTGGACTCGGGGAAAAAGAAAAGCCTTGATTTTTTGCTGTGTCGGTGCGCCATCGTGCTGGAAAATTTGGACACAGCTCTCTGCAGAGCAGATGGATTTGCCTTTCAAAGGCCACTTTGCATAATAATGAAGAAACATTGATTCCTCAGATCCTTCTACAAGTTCTTTGTTTTAAGATGTAGGAATCACATTAAAATAAGTTATTTGAGGGCAAGCGTGTTGACATGAACGTAATTTGCTAATTATACGTTAATTTAATAAAGTAATGACACCATTAGCATAAATACTTGTTAGGGATTATTCATAGTTGGCCGATAGCTTGTAGGAATGCAGATGCGTTGTTTAAAAATCACCTTTTTCAACCGAAAAGAGCGGGAAAATCGTCCAATCAGAGCGGCCGTCTGGGAAACTTTCATTTAACTCCATGCGCCAAGCTAGCGGCCCCCTCTTGCCGTTGATTCATGCCGCCGGTGAGCGTTTTATTCATATACTTTTATCAGCGTGTGAATTTCCCAGTTCTCAACATCAATACGGCTCCACTTCCCGTACGTGCGCAACGGCGAAACGGCACATCCGCCCGAGCGTTTGTTTTTCTCCCTGTGATGTTCGGAGCTCGCGAGTCGGTTCTGCGCCGAGAAGCGAGAGCACTTTGACAACCTCTGTTTTCCAGCACACATGCTGGGCTCCTCTCTGTGCAGGGGGGAGGAAATGAATTTACCTACGGGGGGCAATTTCGCTGGCGCGCACCGTTTTGAGGAGTCGTTTTTCATTCTTTATGGGCCCATTTCATCAGGATCACTGTTTGGAAATAGACAAATTCTCACATTAGCTTTAGAATTATGACGCCGGCATGCGGCGAGCTGTTCTTGTTGGTTGCCCAGCCTTGTGTTCATGGTCAGTTATGCCCCCTCGGAGGCAGATGAATCAAAAGGCCGATTTTTTTTTCCTCTTCTTTTTTATTTTTTTTGTGTTTCTGTGATGTTGTTAAAACGGAAGAGCAGTTTCAGCAGTTCATTTTATGGATCGGGTCGGGGATTCGAGCCGCCTTTAAATCCTTCAAATGCCCTTAAAAGTTTTTTTGTCAAAACTTAAACGGCAAGAGAGGTATTGTATTTGTTCTTCTGAAGGGGCAAATGGTCAGTTTTCTGCAGGTTATTTATGAGTATCGAAGACGGTTTTGCTTCTTTCAGACCCCTCTTTCTTTGTGTGAGTGTCAGCACAGTCTCAGAATCATGACTAAACAAAGCATGAAATCCTCTTTCTGTTTCACAGTGGTGACCAAGGGGAGGCTTTACTTTATATTGTCAATATTCAGCAAAAAAAGATAGGTCCCCATTATGTTAATTTAATCCGTCAGCTATTTGTTTGCAACTTTAAAAACAAAACAAATAAACCAAAGATTTGACATTATCAAGAGTACATATGAATGCAGAAACACGTCAGTTTGGTGGTGATGCAGTGGGGAGGCAGAGCTTTAATCATTGCTGAGCCAAAAAAACTGTTTAAAAGAATTGGTACACTCCAGCAATTTGTTGGACATAAATAGGTTCAAATCACAGACTGGGCTCATTTTGATTCGATGTTAAGGGCATTGGTGGATCTCTTTTTGGTGTCTTCGTGGGTCAATTAAGCGAAGCAAGTCCAATTTTTACCCACCCATGATTTTCCCATCTTAGTGATGCAGAATCCCCGAACATTTGGAACAAGAATGATCAAATCAAATATTGCACAGAACAAACTTCTTTCTTATTCTTCTTACAGAGAGGTGACTAGCTGCCATGCTAATAACAGGACATAGGACTGTTTGGGTTCTCTCCGTGTTCTCCGGGTTCCTCCCGCCGTCCAAAAACCTGCATGTTGATTGGACATTCCAAATTGCCCTTAAGAGTGAGTGTGAGTGGTTGTTGGTCCTTGTGTGTCTCTGTGTGAGGCCCTGGTGTACCACGCCTCTCGCCCATTGACTACTGGGATAGTTCCAGTTCTCCCCTCCCCTCAACCCCATTAGGGAGTAAGCAGTTACGAAAATGGAAGGATGGATGTTTAAAATTACTTTTTTTACTTATCACTTCTTTAAAATCTCAGTTATTCAGCATATCTCACGAGTGTTGAGTTTCATTACAAAAATAACCTTCTAAAGTTATCTTTTGTGTATAATTGAGTTTATATATGCGACAAAGCAATAAATTAACCTTTCGCAAAAAATAAAAATAAATAAAAAATCTGGGAAATGTGTGACCTCTGACCTAGAATGATCAGTTGATGGATGCGGGAGAGATTTTGTTGTCCTAGTTCGGAAACCTCTGGGTCTTAGTAGAACTTCAGTCCACTTAAAGAGACGTAACGTCCCACTTAGTTACCACTCTGCTCTTTTTTTTGTTTTTTTTACTCCATCTTTCCCATGACGCTACCCAGCTCACTGCTCTCTTTCCCTTTACATGACACACATTCACGAGAGGTAATAGAGACAATGAAACGATGATCTTTTGGCTCTTTAAAGGTGAAAGTTAAAAATTATTTATTCATTTTTCATCCGTTTTAAAGATATGATAGGGCTGCCGTGATTATGTCTCCACACAAAGAAGGCTGGTGTCTGCACGTGTGTCTGTAACAACAGAGAGACTTCCATGAGTCTCTGGGGCCCTGCTAATTAAAGCATCGCCCGTCTTAATTGCACTCTGATTAACATCGCGCACGAGCCACTCGGACCGAAACGGACCGGGCGCAACTGGCACCGTCCCATGGCAAACTCAATAAAACCCTTTAAAGCCCAATCCAAGAAAAAATAGGGCAAATTTTTGTTATTGTCTGAAGTCTTTATTTCACCCGTCGCAAAATATATGAGAAAAAACAGAAATTATTTTTAGAATATTTGTCATTTATTACCTTCCGCTAAGTCAAAATGATCGTGAATAGTCTTCTGCCCGCTGTTATCAGGTATACCGGATTGTGTAAAACAAGGTTTTGAACAAAGTTTTTACCATGGAATGATGCAAAAGGTCTCAGATGCAAAAATCTTCAGAAATCGTATCTATACATATGAGGTTATAGGGTCAAAGGTTGCGCTTTTCTGTGGCGAGGGCCTTCGTTAGAAGAGTGGGAGTGTGGACGCGTGCTCTTTTATGGCACATTTCACTCCCCAACCGGGTCATTCGGGGGTTCGAATGGGCAGATGGAGAGAATGCAGCAGAGTGGACACATCAAGCTAGTGGCCTCACACACGTGTGCGCACTCGCCTTATCGCTCTTATTTATTTCTTACTTCCTCCTGTTTCCCACTGGTAGACACGTCTCTGTTCTTTTGCCTGTCCCTGTCTGTTCGCACCTCTCTTCTGCTCTCCAGCTCGCAGGGGAAAGCGGCAAACGAAAGGAACCCAGGCTTTTTCCCCGCCCCGCCCCGCTTTACCCCCTTTTTTTTTTTTCCCACAACTAGGCTGTCAAAGGCCGTCAAGCTCACTTCACAGCGGGAGCTGGGAAAACGGCGGGCGGCGTTCCCTCTCGGGGGCGGCACAGAGTAATCATGCCGCAGCACCTCCAGCAAGGCTAATTAAACCGGCGCATCTGGGCCCGCCTCCACATCTGGAGCAGGTGGCGGGCGTCGCCCGCGGAACCTCTCCTTCTCGCCTTTCTTTTCTCAGCTGCTGCCGCCTGACTGCAAACGATAAACAATGACAGCTGCCAAAGCCCCCCTCTCCCCCCTCCGTTATCTGTTTTTTTTTTTTTTTTTTTTTTTACACCTTGATTGATCACCTTCTTTGTCTTAATTGTTCAAAATTCTTCCGAGGGGAGGAATTTATTTGAGCCGGCCATGGTCAAGCTGAAGGTGCCGTTTTTATTTCAGTCATTTAAAATATGTAAATTAAAAAAAAAAAATCTAATGAAGGAAAACACTTCAGCCAAATGCTGAATTCCTGACATTTTACTAAGTTTCACAGATGCGTGCCGGCCCACAAGGCTTTGCTCAGGGCCATGCTGAAAGATGCATCGGTGCATTTTTTAAACCTAATCTTTTCAAGTTCTCCCTTTTTTTGGGGCTGTTTGATCACATCGGCTTGTCATGAAATTAGAATTTGTCGGATATTTGTTCAGGACCGCTGCTTTTTATCTGGTAGTACAGATGGATCCAGATTGAAAACATCCCCATTTTAAACTAGTTACAACACAAAAATAATTTAATTGAAAATAAGAATGACTCAAAAGAAACTTAGAGAAAATAGTAGATTAAATAAAATACTTTAGAGAAGTAAATCAGAAAAAAATGTTATGTTAATTGCTTAAATTTCATTAAAGGCATTAGATTTAAACAGAAAAACAAGACTCTGTTTGGGTAGACATTGTTAATCACCTATTGAAAACCTTTTCCGTTTCCTAAAACTATGCTAATTAAATGTTGATAAAGTGGAGTGAGATTAGTGCCTTAATATGTGTTCGGGTGTCATGTGACTGCTCATCTGAACAAATACACTTAATAGATTCAAAACATTACAAATCTGACTGGAGTCGGAGTTTTTTTATTTTTATGTTTTCAACTCATAACGTATTCAAAATGATAAATTAGATGATTCCTTAGTTTAGCATATGTACAGATAAGTGATGACATTCTTCCTTGGACAAAGAAAGGCTGCGTTTTAAATCATGTGTTGTTAGCACTAGCTTAAAATTAGCATCTCACATATTTAGATTTACAACCACATTTAAACAAGACTTTCCCTGAAATGCTTCTAAGATATTAAACCTGGTGACAATAGTAGGACCCCTTCGTTTCCAAGACTCCAGCACAAATAAGGAAAAGAAAAAAGAAGTAGAAAAGTTAGCAAAAGATGGATTGGCATCGCTTCTGTTTGCTACACCTCATTTAACTCCTTGGGGATTATTCTTTGTGGTTATATCACTACTTATTGTTGTCATTCCACACTCGATTTGACCGTATCTCTTCTGGGACGGCGCTTAAAACGGGCTAAATCTGCTTTCTTCCCTCTCTTCCTTTGCCTCCTTCCTCTCTGGCTCGCCTCCTGAATTCTAAAACAAAAAGCAGATCTCTCCCCGAGAGCTCTCTTTAAAGACGATTTCAAAGTCTCGTTCGGGCCTGTGGGGATGAGCGAGGGGGTTTACACGAGCACAATGAAGTCAAACAGTGAAGACGGGGTGATGGGAATCGACGGCGTTGGGTGCTGAATCAAAACCACCAGGACTTTTTATGGATTCTCCCCCCTTCCTCCAGCTCCAACACGCTCCAAAGCGTGTTGCATTTCTCGAAATCGCATTTGTGACCGTCTCACAAGGACCTCTACGGGACGGGAGTCAGATCTCTTCTTGTTTCCCGGTCGTCCCACGTGTCGTGGCTGTAACAAGGAGCTCTCCGGGGGGAACTTAGGATGGCACTGACAGGTCTAGTGGACGCAGTTGTCATCCGGCGGGCCCGGGAACAAGGGCTCAGAATGCTTCTGCCTCCTGATAAATGCGCGTTGACATGCACAAACACATGCCGGGCGGAAAAAACCGGGAGGCATCGCGGCACTAGCCTTACTCGCGCATTGCGAAGTCGAAACACAATGTTGGTTCTTGCTGCGGCGTGACAGGTGCACAGGCGTATATATAAACACCCCCCCCCCCCCCCCCCCCCCCCCCCCCCACCCCCTCTCCTGGAGCCCCCCCTGACAGTTCTGCCTTGAGCTTCCGATCCATCTCGGGGAGCTCCAAACACCCAGTGCAATTACTCTTTCCTGCTGACTGCTCCTGTACAACATAATTGAGAAGGCTACTGGGGGTTTTGTCACTTAAGGTAAAGATGTAAAAGGAAATACAAAAAAAAAAAGAAAAGAAAAGGAAAAAGAAGTGTCACGGCCAAGCTCCACAACTGCAGCAGGTTACAACTCACTGGGCGTGCTTCGAATTGTAATTTGACTTCAGCGTATTGTAGCTTTAAGTAGAAAATGCATTTCGGGGGCCCCTAAGATATAGATATTTTTTTTTTAAATTTTATTGACTCTACGGTGATGACTCGGCAAGATTTGAACTCTCTTTAGAGAAGGCGTGTGGGCCAAGCGGTTATGCCTTGTCTGTGGTTTGAGATTGGCATTAACGGTTTTAGAGTCTACCTCGATGATCAGAGGATTAATTAAGCTGTGGCGGTGTGACTGGGGATCGCTTCTTGAAGTAAGGGATCCCGAGAATCCCTCGGCGTCGCTTTAATGAAACCGGCGGCAGGTCGTGGTCGATAATGAGAAAAATTGACCCGGATCTCGTTGCTGTATGTGTGTTTTTATCTCCTTACGACTGTTGTAAGATGAAAAATTCGACTTGCGTCTGACCTATCTAGCAGTTTAGGGTTGCCTCTACGGTGATGTCACACTTGTGTTTCCGTTTAAATTACTGCAAGAAAAGCTCAGGCTTTTGAAATTAAAACTAAAAGTTGTCCTAACTACGTATCTGCCAATGAGGTTTTCGTAAGAAGAGGTCTAAAAATACAGGTTGCTCCATTCAGAGACACATAGCTCCATCATTGTCCCCTGTTTCATTGTAGATAGAACGTACTGCACACGAACTGTAAAAATGCACCTTAAAATCAATTATCCGATGACTCCCTTGAGGCAAATGGAGGGTAGGCATTAAGTTGCTCCAGAGAGCAAAACAAATAAAGCCTTCACAAAAAACGACCATATAACCTCAGAATAGCTGCGGTGTGATCGAAAAGTCAAATTATCTCCACCGATTTTTGCTTGTTATCCGCGGATCAATTATTCGGGATCCTTCAAGTGTGGCGATGAGAGAGAGAACAGACGGCGGGTTGTAAAATAAAGACTGAGTTGGACAGGGACGACGTCTTAACAGACCCCCTCAAGAAACCCCACTTGGGTTTCTTGATGTCAAATCCCAGCACGGTAGAGTAGCTGGTAATATCACCTCGGATACGAGGGGTTCCCAGCTCCCAGAGATTCAGAGTCCACTTCTCTTTATGTTATTTGACAGAAATACTTGCTAAACTTCCTGTAAAAGGGGCTTTGCTGTTACTGCAAGTGACCCGAACTGGTTCCTTGAGGAGAAACCTGAGTTTCCTCGGTAAAGGCCACTGGAACTCTTCTTGGATCGTGACAAAAGTTTCACCTCTCATCCGAAAGCCTTCTCTAGTTCTGAAACTTCACGGGACACACTTTGAAACTGGGGCAGTTTGAGAGAGGACCGGAGGAAAGTATTTATGTCAAACTGGAAAAAAGAAAAGCCCAACCTTGAGCACTTATAACGCAGCATCGTCCTTCCTCCAGGCAGTTTAATCGCCGGTTACTCTTAAGGCCCTTTGACTGGGGTCGGGCCTTTAAGAGAGCTGAGAATGACTTACAACGCTCATGTTCACAAGAGTCTCAGATTGTAACTCAGCTTAAAAGCTGACACTCCGAAATGGTAGTTTAGAACTGGAGAAGCCTTTCGGATGAGAGGTGAAACATCCTCACGATCTAGGAAGAAGTCAAGTTGCCCGATCTCTAGGGATTGTATGACCCGGATGACTAAGAATCTGCACCAACATAGAGCAAAAGCTTTACGTTGTAAAGTACAGTTCTTCTAAAGATTTCAGGAATTTTAAGAGCAAAAAATGCTCTTTGAATGCATTAAATAATCCACTATCTATTTTAGCAATACAATAGTTATAAGGACGTTCAGAATCCCATAGTTACATCAAAGATGAAAACTTCATAAAAGGAGGACTTTAAAGACTTTGAGTAAAATTTAAGCAAATCTTTGTGAAATCCTGTGTTCTCATTTGCCCATGTTTTGAAACATCTTGAAGCTTTTGTCAAATAAAAGTAGTTTCCAATCAGTTAGCACCTGGCTTTGTTTTTGCCAACTTTCTAACGCGCCAGAACATTGTGTTGTCTGTTTTTGATGTATTTAAAAAAATCTGTTCGTAAAACCCATGATTATATCGTCCTTTGAGCAACGTTTTGTTCACACAAATTTATGCCACGGTATTAAAAGTTAAAAATGCACTTGAATCTATCGAGTCGGCATCACCTTTTGGCTTCCGAAGCGGCGCTTCATTTAACGTCCTGTAAGAACGGCAGTGAAATCGTCATGTCTTTGATTAAATGGCGTCTTCAATGTAGTTTAATCTCTCCTCTTCATGCAGTGATGTCTCCCCCTCTGCACCTGCTGCCTTTACATTGTCTTTTGCCCATAGAGAGAAAGAAAGAAAGAAAGAGGAGGGGGGATCGGGAGGGTTTATAGTGGGGAGGAAATAAGAAAGTCCTACTTTCCATCTTGATCTGCTGGCAAAACTTTTAGCATTTTTTTTGCCTGTGTTTTTCCAAGAGGCAAAGATAAAAGCTCTGTAAACACCACTGTCGTCAAGGACGTTATTGAAGTTCTGACGCAGCGGCACGCAAATCCAAGGGAAAGGGAAACGTTTTCTTAAGCCCGGCTTATTTCTGCCCCACCAGCTGTTAGATCAAAAGGACCCGCGCAGCTGTGCGCACCCTAACCAAGATCGCAGGTGTAGATGTTACACGCTGACAGGGGGTTCACATCCAAGCATCCGATTTTTGAAGCTGCTCATTCCTAGTGGGGTAGGCAGCCTGTACCCCAGACTGGTCAAGGCCAGAGGCGGGCTACGCCCTGGACGGTTCACCAGCCAGATCCAACCAACGTGCCTTAAGTTTTTCAGAGTAGACGAACGGGGAGAGCTTAACTTCGCGCAAGAATCAAGTCAGAGACAAAGCAGCAGGCTCTTACCCGTTGGGTTTCCACTCTTAGACGCAAACGTGTGAAGTTTAACCTCGAAGAAAAGATATGTAAAGTAAAAAGGGGTAATGTTCAATAGGGAGTTGGGTCAAGTTGCACAACACTGTAGTTGTGTTGACATGAGTGCTCTTTGCTTGCTAGTGGATGGTGACACGGGTGTCATGTGGTTTTCCTTGTTGACCTTTGCCCTTCATAGTCTGTACCATTTCACTCGACTTCTATAGCTTTCAACATGCTACATCTGTATATAGGTATCTTGGTGTATTCTCACCATGGAAAAGGCTGGAGATTGGTGCACATAGAACAAATGGTTAGTAAGAGCCATACAAATTATCGTCAAGAGAACATTTATGTTGGAAATACATAATATATGCATTTGTTGATAGAGGCAGAAACTTGAGAAACATCTGTGTCATAGATGTTCTTAATTTTGTTATTTTGGTTGTTATTTTTTACTGTAATTTAATCTTATTTTGTCAAAGAATAGGAAACATATTCATGTTGTCCTTCAAAGGGTTTCACACTTCTTAAAAAGAAAAGCTACCAAGTGAGGGCCGCAGATGTTTGCGGGCAGAAGTCATCTGGCAAATTGATTTGGAAACTGTCTTTAACATTTCTGTTTGTCTCATTGCCCTTGGGATCACCAACTTTTAAAAAAAAAACGAAAAAACCGGGAGCTACAGTGAAGTGCAAGCAGGAGAGTTGACGGACTCCCAAACCTCTGACTTCATTACCACCCTTGACGAGCAATAACCATACCTCGCTTATCATCCGGCGCAATAACCCATTTCATTTAATAATCATTGATCGTTTCTGATGGCCAGCCCGAAAGGTCGAGACGGGTTGTACTTTTTCCTCTCTCTCTCTCTGTCTCTCTTCCTCTAGCTCCACGTTGGTAAATGCAAAAGCGGCTGCAGTTTTTAAAGGGGGAAAAGATTGACTCGCACAGAAGAGGGACGCTCCCGCTGAGTGTCTGACAACTGACCGGCTGATTGGTGAAGGAGACACAAAAACACTTACTGGCACGTCTTTAATCAGAATAAGCCGGAGAGAGCATTGGAACAACCGGTCACGCTTGATGGCTGAAAAACACGGAGACATGCTGGATTCACTAGCGGGTGTCTCCCCAAAAGATCCTCGGACGAAAAATAGGGGTATTGATTGATTTTACAAGTCTGACCCCCGACAGTTGCCAGCTCCCTTTAAGTCTCACGGAGTGGGATTACATTTTTTACTGACATGGACAATGATCAAGCGTCATTATTTTAGAAGCTTAACAAATTTATATCACGAAAGGAAGAAATGTGACTGCTGTTTTGTGTTTGGTAGAGCCCTGGGCCCCCCTTGTTCCGAGGGCGAAGACGGGAAAAGCGTCGTTTGCTTGTTTTTGCAGGTTTAGGTGTCTTAAAAATGCCTGCCTAAATACGTTTTGGTTCATAGCTTTGCGTCAATTTCTGATGACGCTTACGGCAAACAGGGTTACGTTTACCTGTGATCAGGAAACAGTGACTCGATAACTGATTTCAGTGCATTGCCCGAAGCCAAAATATTGTACGTTGCTCTATTGTGCTAAGCCGTTGGATCGAAATGGTTACTTGACGTCGTCAGAAAAGTGATTGAGGTCACGGCGCGTAAACATTAAGGTTTCGACCGTCTTCGACATCAAACTGAAGTCGGGCGTCTCACACCAGATCAACTCGAGTATGTAAAGTCTCAGTTTTCCATGTACATAAGAGGCAAAGTCCCTTTAATAGATAAATGGGGGGAAATAAAGCCATTAATTTATTTGGATAAAACACAATCAGATCTTTAGGGCAAACGAGCTTCCGTAAAAGAACGCTGTGCGGCAAGGAAGAGAAAGCACCGCACAAATAAATCCAGCCGAGCAGCTACGTGAACCACAAGATGGATGACGAACGACACACACTTTAAACACTAATACGTATTACCGTATGCTTTGTCCTCACCCTCAATCACCCTCTCCTCTCCCTGCACACGCCGTCGTACCTACATCTCCTGACTCATCAGACACTATTGTCATGTCCCCTCCACTGGCGGGCGCGCCGAGCTAAATTATTGGCCTCTTTTTAATAAGGCTATGGATTGTTTGAGGAATGACACCGGCGCCGCCGTTGATTATATCGAAAGGCTGTTGTTTTATATCCTGCGAATGTCAGATTTCGGCTATTTACATCCCTCAACTCCCGCGCGCCAGCGAATGGCTATTGATTTTTTGCCAAAGATGAATGGAGGAGGGTGGTGTGAAATTAAAAACAAAATGACAGAAGAAAAAGAGTGCAAAAGGGGGGTTCGTTGAGAATTGAGAAATGTCATGTAGTAAAGACAGCCGGGCCTTTTAGGGGCATGAGAGAAGACAGACTTGCAGACTTGCAAAAGCCTTGACTGCCAGGAATATAAAGCAATTACAGCACAAAAAAAAAACGATTTATTCCAGTCATAGTAATTTGGACTTCTTTTTTTCTCTCTTTTGGATGTTAAAATAACAAGAGCTCCAGGTTTTTTTACCATCACAGCTGGGCGTTCATCTTGGCATGCTTCGTCAACAAAATATTATTCCATATTTCGGTCCTGGCACGGTTTTCTCTCAAGCAGATTTTTCAGAGACTGGGATCCACTTCAAAACTGTTTGATGCTGTTGCCATGTCTCCGTTGAATCTTTTGCCTACGGCTACAATCCATGGTCAAGAGCCAGACTGCGGCTTTGACTGTTCCAGGCTTTCATCTGGCTCTTTTTAAGGAGAGGATGCCTCTCGCACACGTCGGCAAATCTAGGGCGTTCAAAACATCCCAGGAGTTAAATTTCGTCAAAATTATATGTATTTTTAGCCGACACGCTGTTTGTTCTGTGGCCATCTTCCTTTAGCTTTGTATCGAGACAATGTTTTTTGTGTTTTCTTTTGCCCCCCCCTTAATATCTTCAATCTTTGCTTTTGCTAAAGTTTTTCTGAGAACATATTTTTTTACATAGAAGTAATTCATTTAATTAGTGCTGATGTATCACTTGAAAGTGACCACTACATTTATGCCCAAACAAAGCCCATGGCTCATGTTAAAGAAGAAAAACCTATGTCAAAAGATGTCCCTTAACTTTTAGGCCACAAAAAACACTTACCAATGTCTTACCAGTAACTCAATTATAAATCCCCAAAGTGTCCCACTTTAGACACATGTCAAACATGGATAGCTTGACTTTTTTTGCCATTTATGTTCATAGATGAGGTTGCTTAAATAACCCAGACTAGCATAAAGCTTGGATGAGACACAGGTCTAACCCCAAAATAAACTCGCTGAATCATGTAGCCATCTAAATATATATACATATATATATATTGGGTTTTTGTTTGAGTGATACGCCTATAGTTTGTTGGCATTTGCACTCTCATTTTCTTACTTTGACTAAGCTCAATAGGTGATTTAGGTCTGTCTGGATTGAGTTGCTTCCTCCTGGAGAACTGTAAAGGGGAAAACGTATTTCATTAGATTGCATTTAAGACACTTCTCTCGCTTCATATCAGACAGAATTACCCGCTTACTGCTCTGTTCCCAGCTTTGGTCTCACATTAACTCGACCGTGATGGATTTCAGCGGGTGAAAGCCTTCATTTTTTCCGTGACCAATCGCAAGAGCCAGACATATCCTACGATTTTTTTGTATAATTCATTACACATAATCTTTTATACATAAAGTTTTAACGCTTCTTTTTGAAGCAATGCTGGTACCCCGTGTCAAATTCAGCAAGATGCTGTTCGCTTTAAATTAGCAATTTGAAGATATATTCTTGATCATTTGGGAATTAAGTTTCTGCTATTTTCGGAACATGTTCAGGATTTAAATTTCGCCCAAGGTGTCCTGACACGAAACTTTTTTTACAAATGGAAATGAGTCTCTGCTATTCATCCAGTTCGGGATGCAGTGACTTCATTGCTGTAGTTATATTGATATAGTTGACCTTTTTCTTTTATTTCAATAAGATTATAATCATAAATAACCGTCTTTTTCAGTGGAGAGAAGTAAAAGGAAAAGAACGTGAACAAGGTTTTATCGAGTCACTGAGTGATACCGGGCCAATTGGCGACGGACCTTGAACAACAGCAGAAAAAACCCGGAGTCAGGAGAAAATGTGCCGTCAAAAATGTGATAGAAGTGAGAGCTTGGGAAATGATGGGGAAGTATTGTGTAGGAGGGGGGGGGGGGACTGATGGGGACTGGAAGAGGGAGAGCGTGAAAAAAAGATGACAGGAGTGGAATGAGATGGTAGGATGGCGGGAAGGAGGGAGGGAAGGTGGCCGAGCACAGAAGAGATGAATGACATTTTGGATTCTCTCAGCAATAAAGCAACCCCCCTTCCCCCCCACCCCAGATGCCTGGTGTCTGGGTTTGGATAGAGACCGTCACACTGAAGGGCTCATTTGCCTTTCAGCTGCTCATTATATCCAACTCCAACTTATTTATTCTCCAAGGAGGCTTGTTCCCGCCACCCCCCTCCGACCCCCCCACCCCACCCATGGTGCTCACATCCACATGTGTTTACAAGTCCTGCCTTGTGTTGTCCTGCTTCTACCGTGTGGCAATTTGTGAGGCAACTTGTGTTGCATTTCAAAAAACACATTGAACGGTATGTAAACCGTCTCGACAAAAAAAATAATATGGCGAAATATGAAGAAAACGTAAATACACAGAGCAAAAAAAACACACCAAAATGTGTCCATTGACCATTGACATTTCTAGAAAATAATGAGAAAGTAGCGTGAACATTTCGGAGTTTCGTCCGAATGTTTCTCGTTTTGTTTTCTGCTTTCTTTTCAAATTCTTTTGTTTAAATTATTTTTATCGTGGTGGTTTTTTGGGGGCGGAACAAATCACAGCAGCTGTCATCTTAAGGAACTTCAAAGATACTCATTTCAGCCAAGTATAATCCATTACAAATCTAGAAGTTTTAATCATTGATTTAATAGCCAGGTTTAGCTGAATATCATCGGCGTAGAAACGGACATCTGTGCCGTGCTGTCGGATATTTATTACATAACGGAAGCATTTGCCTCTCTCTGCTCCCTCTGTCCTTCTCTCACCCTCTCTCTCTTGCCCTCTATTTCCCTCACCCCCAACCGGCCAAGGCAGATGGCCACCCACCCTGAGCCATGGTTCTGCTCGAGGTTTCTGCCTGTTAAAGGGAAGTTTTTCCTTGCCTGTGTCGCCTAGTGCTTGCTCATGGTGGGAATTGTTGGGTTTCTGTAGTTAACTTCAGAGTAGGGTCTGACCTGCTCTGTTTGGAAAGCGCTGTGAGACAACTGTTGTGATGTGGCGCTGTATAAATAAAATTGAATTGAATTTGTACATTCAAGACAATCAGTCAAAGACAAAAACCCTGCAGAACTCAACTATAGCTGTAATAACCTACAATCTATCACGTTGATATGACTGAAAGAGGGCCTCATGTGGTTCCTACCTAAAGCCAAATTAGTTTTTTACGTTGTTCTATTATCAGCACCAGCATTGTGGTGAACAGTAACTGTGAATTTGAACTCAACTTCTGCCACGGATTGCCGCACCTCAAACAGTTCATAAACATTCGGGTTAAACGTTATTGACGACGCGCAAACGAGCGCACCTGCATGTTTATTTATTTACAGCCGAACCACACCTGACGTCCTCCAAAACCTTTCCCTAATAACGACTCCTTTCCATACGGTTACCGCTAATATTCCGCTCGGAGCCAACACACGGGAAGTGAAACACACTTTTTGATCACAGGCGAGCCCCCCCCTTCCGTGCTACATTAACTACAAACTTCCATTTCCTGGCAAAAAAAAAAAAAGACGAGCCACCGGCTGAAAATTGGCTGGGACGAGTCATTAAACCTGCGTCTCCACGCGCGCACACATCTGTTACACAAATTAGCCCCGTTTCACAGGCTCACACACACACACACACACCTGTGTTTGCGTAGATGGCGATATCAACGCAGACTGCCGAGAAATGATTGCCCCCCTTTTTTTTCTTTTTGACAGAGTGGCTCGCCTTTTTTTCGCGAATCCACGTGCGTGTTCGTTTGAAAGTGCGTTTAATGATGTGTCTTTCAGTAGCAGACGGTGCGTGGATTACAAAGCGGCAGTGGGAACAAGTAATCAAACACGGAAAATGTCTGCGGGGTGAAGAGGAAAAACAAAAGAATTGACGGTATGAATATTGTAAATAAGGGGTTAGGCTGCGAGGGGGGGAAATTGGATAAGAAAAACTGAAGAAATAGGAGACAAAGAACATCGAGGAGAAGCCGAAAGCAAATGGGAAAAAAAGAAAGTGGAGAGAACACAAGTAGTTCACAATATCAGAGAGAAACCGCAGTTGGATTCAATTGATGAGGAGGAGGAAGAGGGGGAGGCCGTACTCTAAAATGATTTGGGCTCTGAGGTCCAACCAGCCAAAGTTGTAGGAAGACCGTAGGAAGCCAAAGATGGATGTCCAACTCCGCCCACATCCAAGTCGGCCATTTTGATTAGGTCACCAATAGGAAGATCCCAGGTGAAATTAATCTTGCAACCACTGAATTAAACTCTGTACATGATATTAGCTTGAAATGGTGGATGTTAAATAGGTTTGTACAATAAGTTCAAACAAATTTAGCCAAAAAATATTTATTTCTTACAATTATGAAGGGTGGAGGGTTAGGGTCAGGGTAAGGGTTGAGTCAGGGTTAGGGTTACGGTCAGGGTAAGGGTCAGGGTTAGAGTCAGCGTTATGCCTAGAGTTAGGGTTAGGGTCAGGGTTAGGGTTACGGTAAGGGTAAGGGTTAGGGTTACGGTAAGGGTCAGGGTTAGAGTCAGCGTTAGGGTTAGGGTCAGGGTAAGGGTTATGGTCAGGGTCAAGCTAAGGGTTAGGGTCAGGGTAAGGGTGATCGTCAGGGTTAGGCTAAGGGTTAGGGTAAGAGTTAGGGTCAGGGTTAGGTTTAAGGTCAGGGTTAGGCTCAGAGTTAGGGTTACGGTCAGGGTAAGGGTTAGGCTCAGAGTTAGGGTTACGGTCAGGGTTAGGGTTACGGTAAGGGTCAGGGTTGAGTCAGCGTTATGCTCAGAGTTAGGGTTAGGGTCAGGGTAAGGGTGATGGTCAGGGTTAGGGTCAGGGTAAGGGTTAGGGTAAGGGTCAGAGTCAGCGTTATGCTCAGGCGTCCTACAAGTTGCAGCCAGAGGCTCCTCAACCCGCCCTAGCTCGGGGGTGGGGAGGGGGTTTGGATTTAGTGTGTAAGCGCTCATTTCCAAACGAGAAAAAATAGCTGTGTTATTCCGTCAAAACAAGAAGCGTGTGCACGAAGAAAAAACGGGGCAGGGTTTCCCATCAACGCTCCAACTTCCGTCCGTTGCCTTGGCTAGTCAGGCGTGTATTTCCGTTTTTTGGGGGAGTTTTACCGGTGCGGCCCGCGACCGGTCGCATGACCTGGAATGTACGGATACATGTGCGTAGAACGGGAATCCGAACCAAGCAATAAAAAAAATGCATAGAGAAAAAAAATATATCATATTCCACCACTTTTTGCATAAATTTGATGTCTGCAAGTTGCACCAAATGATTGCTCATGGAGGGGAGTCTGACAGCATTGTGCTTGTGATATACACTATATTGCCAAAAGTATTTGCTCCACCTGCCTTGACTCACATATGAGCTTAAGTGACATCCCGTTCCTAATCCATAGGGTTCAATATGACGTCGGTCCACCCTTTGCAGCTAGAACAGCTTCAACTCTTCTGGGAAGGCTGTCCACAAGGTTTAGGAGTGTGTTTATGGGAATTTTTGACCATTCTTCCAGAAGCGCATTTGTGAGGTCGCACACTGATGTTGGACGAGAAGGCCTGGCTCTCAGTCTCCGCTCTAATTCATCCCAAAGGTGTTCTATCGGGTTGAGGTCAGGACTCTGTGCAGGCCAGTCAAGTTCATCCACACCAGACTCTGTCATCCATGTCTTTATGGACCTTGCTTTGTGCACTGGTGCACAGTCATGTTGGAAGAGGAAGGGGCCAGCTCCAAACTGTTCCCACAAAGTTGGGAGCATGGAATTGTCCAAAATGTCTTGGTATGCTGAAGCATTCAGAGTTCCTTTCACTGGAACTAAGGGGCCAAGCCCAGCTCCTGAAAAACAACCCCACACCATAATCCCCCCTCCACCAAACTTTACACTTGGCACAATGCAGTCAGACAAGTACCGTTCTCCTGGCAACCGCCAAACCCAGACCCGTCCATCAGATTGCCAGATGGAGAAGCGCGATTCGTCACTCCAGAGAACGCGTCTCCACTGCTCTAGAGTCCAGTGGCGGCGTGCTTTACACCACCGCATCCGACGCTTTGCATTGCACTTGGTGATGTATGGCTTGGATGCAGCTGCTCGACCATGGAAACCCATTCCATGAAGCTCTCTGCGCACTGTTCTTGAGCTAATCTGAAGGCCACATGAAGTTTGGAGGTCTGTAGTGATTGACTCTGCAGAAAGTTGGCGACCTCTTCGCACTATGCGCGTCAGCATCCGCTGACCCCGCTCCGTCAGTTTACGTGGCCTACCACTTCGTGGCTGAGTTGCTGTCGTTCCCAAACACTTCCATTTTCTTATAATACAGCTGACAGTTGACTGTGGAATATTTAGGAGCGAGGAAATTTCACGACTGGATTTGTTGCACAGGTGGCATCCTATCACAGTTCCACGCTGGAATTCACTGAGCTCCTGAGAGCGACCCATTCTTTCACAAATGTTTGTAAAAACAGTCTGCATGCCTAGGTGCTTGAATTTATACACCTGTGGCCATGGAAGTGATTGGAACACCTGATTCCGATAATTTGGATGGGTGAGCAAATACTTTTGGCAATATAGTGTATATCTCAAAGGGAAATTATCTCCCTAGCGATGGCAACGGGTGCCAATTGGGAGAATTTTCCGGCCGTTGCGTGGATTTGGATCAAAGTCCCTTCTTTATCTTACCCACTCTTGTGTTTATTGTTGTTCGCAAGTCTTGTCCAATCTGTAAATCTAACATGCCCGTCTCATGAACAATGGCATCCTGGTGCGAGGGTGCGAGGCTGAGGCTTGATTGGGGATAGATATTAGAACAGCTTTGCCGGGACGTCGCTCCGGTTTGGGCCCTGTAAGGCTGCTCAGTTATGCACCCGTAGTCGTAGACACCGATCTGAGCCTGGGCCGGACCTAAAATGCGAAGCGCCGTGCTTCCTTCCGGTACATAAAACGTCTCAAACAGGTCACCCTGACCCCTCTATACGCGCATTTAATCACACACTAAAAAGCTTTGAAATATCCTAAATTCCACGGGGGTCTGATTGAGCGTCCCGTACGAGCTTTAACATTCTATTAACCAAGAACAACCTAAAAAAAAACGTATTAGCCGGGAGTTTAATTTGGGGCTTCAGTCAAGATTAGGCGATTTCTATAAATTTTTTCTCTCAGATTTTTCAAGGTGTTTCCTTTTTGATGGAACTCCTCATTTGGTTTAGGGTAAGCTCATGTGAGGGCTAAGCCCATAAGCTGTGTGGCTGCTTCATCAGCATCACCTCAGAGTGACTTGTGAGGCAGGAGAGGAGATGATGATGACGATTGGGAGGGTAGAAGCAGTGATGAAGTGGGAGAAAAAAACAACTTCTGGGACTGGTAATAACCAACCGGCACTGATGGAGGGTTTTTTTTTTTTGGTTTCAGGCATGTTTGGAGGCAGGATTTCTGATTTTTGTGGGGGTTTTTTTAAACAATGTGCCATTCACGTCATGTGATGGTCATTTAGAACGTTTGTATGCATGAAAACAAAAGCTAAGTATTTTCTTTTGTTTAATTTAATTTAATTTTTAATTTTAGTTTTTTTTTATTGATCCTTTCATGCATAGCGGCCACCTATTCGAAAGCTATTTTCTTGCGTGTACATAGATTTTTATGTTTCAAATGCGCATAGGCCACCGAAGCGGACGGCAGTAAAAAGAAAAATACTGCAATGACATTCTCTTAAAGACGGGTTAGGGTGGACTCGAATAAATCAAGGGGTCGAATGAGCGGGAATGAGAAAAAGGGAGGAGCTAGTGGCTTATATTGGAAGAGGATAGGAGGAATTTCTATATTCGCATTGTAACATACAGTAAGATAAGAGATCTTGAAGTGTATGCTGTCCATTTGAGTGGACATCAGGAAAAATCCTCGAATAAACATATTTTTTTAATCTTTTTTTTATGCCTTGAGAAAATCAAAAACACTTAGGTGGGGATAAAAAAAAATACTGGCTGAAATGATCAGAATGAATGCACGAAAGGGTCAAAGAAGGGTCCGTTTTGTCACGTTTAACTAGGATCGGGATCAGAAAAACGGTTAAACGGGATTGAATCTCTTCCAGCTTTCTTAATGTTTTTCTCCCGGAAAAAAACCCATTACCGACTGCTGAATAGAGCCCTGAGCTCGGGGGCCCCCGCTCGGTTAACTTGCGGTCATGTTCACGGCCGTTTGCGGAATCCGGCTGGCCTACCGGAATTCTTTAGAACCCGTCACCTGTTTGAACTCCGATCCCACGGTCTTCCGCCCTTTCTGCCTCTCCGACAAGTTTTCTTTTAATTCACGGCGTACGTTTTCGAAGCAAAGTGAAAGGAAGCCAACATTTTGAGTCACCTGTAACGAGATAAATAAGAAAAAGCAAGCAAAAATAAGCCAATCTGATGTTTCTTTCTCCTTCTAAGCACAGTTTTTAATCATCATGGTGGAGGTCTCTGTATCCGCTGGAGATTTAGAATGGATCTCCTTAGTTTGAGGCGTTTGCGGAAAAGTGTTAACAAGATGAGGACAGACAAGAGCAGAAAATGACACGGGATTGTGGTAAAAAGAAGTAATAAAGTGACGACGGGCGCAGCTCAGAGTGTCAGTTACAGGAAGTGTGGAGGTAACTGTCTGGATTCGTCTTGCACTTCGCAGATGGGCCCCGAAATATGATTTTTTTTTACACGTACATGCCTGTTTGGACAGGCCCGGCATCCATCACGGCACAAAACAAAAGAAAAACCAACAGTAAACAGCCTCTTTCTTCTTTACCAAACCTGCTTCTTTTCAGTTTTAGCATCAACTTGTACTTATTTTAATTCTATTCCGCCCATGCCCTCATCTTTAATTCTTTTCCCCCCGTCACATTTCCCTTTTTTTCTATGATTTTACTTTTTTTTATTGTCATAGCTAATAAACAACTCCGTTTGCGCACTCGGAACAGAATCAGAATCAAAAATACTTTAATTATCCCAGAGGGAAATGATTTAACCCTAACCCTAACCTTTTGTTATATTAGGAGTTATTATTAGACGATCATGTGATTATTATTATCGGTGTTGATGTAATCTTGGACAAATGAGTTAACCGAGTAGTGCTGCGTCATTTCACGTTTTTCTGAAGGTGGGCAGATTAAAAAAAAAAGAAAAACTTTGATTGATAAAGCTTAACATCTATTCAGGCTTCAAACATTTTGAACAATTCTCCCACTTCTTGGGCTCTGCTTTTACGTCAGAAACATTTGAAAAGCGTTAATGACACCAAAACAAAAAAAACCCTTGCGGCGGCCTCCTTGAAGTTTTTTTTTTGTTTTTTTTTCTCGGCCATTAACTCGTCCGGGATCCGGTGACCTCGCGGTGTCCATGGCAACAGGGGAGAGACTGTCGGTCATCTGATGTCTGGCCCTCTCGTTTCATCCCAACTCACTTGTGTCTTTTATATTGTTCTTTGCATCTCATCCTGTCATTTTGTATTTATTTATTTATCTGTTGCATGTATTTCCATTGTGTGTCAAAAAAACAAAACAGGTGTTTTTATAGTAAGCCGATGGGAGCAGTGGGACAGATTTTCTAAAAGATAGTGACGCAAAAACTATTGTTTTTCTGGTTTTAGTTAAGGAAGCGTTGCCGAACCTCAGCATTATCCATCAATGTGTTGAAATATTTGTTTTTATTGTCAAACCATTGTAGTCATGTATATTGATGATATATATTTTCTGTCTTGGAGCCAACAAGGGTTCAATTTAACTGCACAAAGCAAATGATACTGTTCTTAAATAGAGATTATTTCCTTTGTATTTGGCCAGGAACCTTCTATACCAGCTTCTATAGTACCTAGATTGTCATTGTTGAGGTAATACAACTGGTAGGTTCATAGGTAAGTAACACCATAGAATGATGTTCAGGTGTACAAGTTCATTTTCAACATTTTGCCAACAAATTGCCCTCCTACAATTTTTTTTTTTCATGGGCATGGCGTTTTGCCCAGATGTGAAACAGAGGAGGGGGTTTGGGCCAAGTATTGGTACTTAAGTATTGTTGTTGTAAGATCTTTTTTATTTATATTTTTATTTTCCTCCTTTTGGTCTTTTTTTAAAGATAAAAGTGATTTAACCAAAGCCACAGCTGTGTCTCGTGGGTTTGAGGAAAACAATACTCTGCGAGTTTAAAGCGAAATAGTTTTTGAAAAGTTCGGAAAGTTTTTATTTAATCTTTTTTCAATTATAATTGGCAAAAAAAATCGGCATTTCACATTTTTCTGCTTTTTTCCTCATGTCTGACACTTCTACTTTATAAATCTTTATTAGGAAGCAGTTTTTGTGTGTTTTCTGTATCTGGGGCTGAGGGCTTTTACGTCTCGCTCCATTTTGGCCCGACCAATAAACTCCGCTTCGCTTTTTCTGTCCGGCACGTAAAGACGATCGGCCTCCGGTCTTTTCTTACGACGCGCGCAAAAAATAAAAGACCAAAGTCCCTGAGCTGCCAAGTGGGACACGGCCATGTATCGGCCGTGTATTAAAAGGCGGGAAAAAAGGCCACAGCTCAATACTTACATTGTCGACGGCGAGTGAATGGAGAACGGAGAGAAATGGATGTTAAAGGGCGAGAGGAAAAAAAAGAAATGGTAAGAAGAGGGAGAAAAGAGGTAGAGCAGATGGGTCTGGACATCTTTTAAAATGAGCTCGGAGAAAAAGACCATTTACAGTAGAATGTGTGGACATGAATGCTAATGCTCTCTCTCAGAAACAAGATGGCGCGTCTCTTTCTTTGGGCTGTCTGGTCTCTGTCTCTGTTTCAATCCTGTTTCTTTGCTTGCTTGCTCACGTGTGTGTGTGCATGTGTGTGTCGCCGGACGATATTGGCTTTTGAAAAAAAGTTGTTTTCGCCTCACTTTTCACCTTTTCCCCGCCAATCTTTTATCCCCGCGCAAACACACACACACAATACAAGGCCCACACTCACGAATAGGCTTCAATAACAGATTATTACAGAGGCCTGCTAACCTTTCATCTCCACGTACAGAAAAGAAGAAGAAAAAAAATCCAAGAAAGAAAGAAATCCTCATCGATCGGAACCGGTTTTTTAAGATCCGTGCTTCCTAGCCACTTTTAAATCATCTCGTCTAATAACTCTTCGAGTCTGATTCTGAAACTGTCGACAGATTTTTTTGGCCATTTTTAAATTTTTTTTTATTTACGTCAACCTTTTTCTTCTCGTTGGATATGCTTTTTCAATCTGCTGTGCGTTTAGAACAAAACCTCATTGCAATTTTAACTAAAATCCAGTCTAAAAAGTGACATGAACTCAACTCTGAACTATAAAATACTGCGTTTTCAAAAAGTTGTGGACTGAGTTGCCTCGGTTATCCTTTTAACATCCTGCTCAACTATCTGGACCACAGTTTTACTCACATTAATCAGTTAAAGTATATATCAGAGGTAGTGAACCTACCTTAACCATCTCTTAATCATAGCTTTGGTATACACAAAAGGAAAGTACACATTTCAAAATGACCGGCTGCAAAAAATTGAAAGAATCCATGGAAATGTGAATATGTATATGCTGTTAATATGTATGTTCTATGCCTTATTCTTGGCCAGAAATTGAAAGGGTTTTAGGTAACACTAAATAAGGAGCTTAAGACGTGTATTGATGTTCAATAAGAAACACAAATGGGAATAATTGATTACAGGAGGAACTCATTACCAAAAACTAATATAGATCTCAAGTGTCTGTTTGTACCCATTGAAATGGTTTGATAGAAAGAAATATTCAGGTTAGCTTGGCTAAATAGTAAACATGTTATTTTGCTTAAGATCTATTGTAGTATGTTGGAAAGAAATGGGTCAAAGCAACCCTGAAAATATTCACTTCTCTTAGAGAATATAAAAATGCTGTTGGGCAATGGAGACCTTTAGACCATTGCTAAAAAAGAAGAAAAAAGAAAGAAACCGTCTCGTCTCATTTGAATTCAGCAGGAATTTTCATTTGTGTTTGACATGATTGAGCAAACCCAGACAGAAAGAAAAAAAACATGGACGTCCGTTCTATCAAAAGTAGGACCTTTTCATTGTTGTGCTGCTGACAAACTTTAATGAGCATTTCAAATGTACTCCGCCAAACCCAAACAGACGTATCCAGGCACAATCGGCCCGTGGTAACGTGGCGCCCGGTGCCAGCTGAAAGGAGCAGATGGTCTCCGAACTGAGACCAGGGAGGTTCAGCGCCTGCTGGAAAGGCTGGCGGGGACAAAAAATGGGCTCGGTGGCTGGGAATATGACGAACTAATTACGGTGGTAGCCGCCGGATTAGTCAATTCTTAGTCAATTGTCATGCATTTAACAAACACAGCTTTTTTTGTTGAGGCGTGAAACGGGAATTAGCGAACGCGGGTTGGAGCTGTAGGCTTCGGTGTCGTGGCCGTTGACCCGAGGGTTGGCTAGCAATGGATGCGCACGTGCGTTTTGCACTTTTACGGCTGTTTTTTTTTGTTTTTTTTCCTTTATTCTTCATGAGTGATAAAACTACGACGTCCTAATTGCCCGGCCTTCCCACACACCAAAAGAGCTGTGTCTGGTCTTTATAATTTCTTCAAAGTCGTGTAATCATGTCAGCCCGACGGAGTCTCGGAGGGGAAACCCTATGGAAAGGTCAACCAGCGCGATTTGAATATCTTTGATGAAACGGCGAGCCCAAAACTGTAGGTCGCTGCCTCAGAGAAATGATATCCAGCCCTCTAACCTCACTTGTTTCTCCTCAAATCCCAGTTCTTACCGCTCCCTGATTGGACACTCTTTTAATCCCCTCTGCTCCCTGTCTTTTCTCGGCCCCCCTTCTCTCTATATGTCATATTCACAGAATATACAGTTCTAGAACAGAAATCCGCAGTTTTGAAATGTCTCCGCCGTCCTCCTTCTTTTCTTCTTTCTTATCTAACTCGTTCTATACTGCACAGAGCATCATTAATCTGTAGTTTTTCTGACAAACGAAAATGCAGTTTCACGCATCTAGGTCAACCTCGCTTTTGGAACTGAAACCTTAAAAAAATAATTTTTAAAAAACTTTTCAACGTTTCTTAACATTTCCTTCTGTTTGTGTGTCCAGTTTGTCCCGGCACCGAGAATAAGCTGAGCACGCTGTCCGACCTGGACCAGCAGTACCGCACCCTGAGGAAGCTCTACGAGAACTGCGAGGTGGTCATGGGCAACCTGGAGATCACCAGCATCGACCGAAACCGCAACCTCTCCTTCCTCAAGGTACGGGCGTGGCGTTTTTCCGGGGGTGGGTGGAGAGCCAAGACGTTATTTTTAAATCTATGGGCGCTGTGAACGGAGCGGTAAAATATAGACAAACCACAAACGTTTTTGATGGAGACTGGGATACCAGATTAGAAGGTTTCAGCACCACGGACAGCGATAACGCTGCTTTTTGTTCTTTTCGTTTTTTCTGCACTATTAGAGCTCTTGTTTTTTCTTATTTTTTCTTTCTTTTTTGCTGTGGAATGTCAATAACTGGGGGCGGTGGGGTTGTGTTGGTTAGGACCGCTGCCTTACAGCAAAGGGGGGCTTCTTTGAGGGCCTTCCTCTGTGGAGTCGGCATGTTTTCCCCATGTATTGCTCAAAAGCTGAAGGCAGATGCTTAAATGAATGCGTTAAACAGCTGATCTTTTCTCCACCAATCGAAGAACCCACATCGGCACGTCGCCTCATTTGATGAATTGACACGGTCCCAATTCAGTCACCAAACCAGAAAAAACAATCGACATTTTATTTTGGAAAAGTCTACAACCTCAGCTCGGATTATTTCTATTTCTTAAGCACAGTTTATGTATAAAGCAGTAGACCCATTGCACAATATCATTTGAAAAATGACTGAATTTAAATTAAGCTAAAGGAACTTTTTTTTAAATCCCACTGACACATCAAAAGATGGTTTGATAGTGTTTTAGGGAGGATCCTAAATCAAAAGGCATCAAGTTGCACTCAATTCGGTGAAGCTTTCTAAATGCTGAACAAAAGAGCTTGAAGATAAAACGTTAATATTAGGTATTTCTTAGAAAGGAAAGACATACCTGTCCTAAATGAAATGGGGATTATACTCATATTGTCGGGGCCAATTTGAATTAGACAGAAAAATACAGTATATTTATCACTCACTTATTACTTAAAGGCTTTGAACAACCAAACATCATTCAACTTCCACACTTTCGTGACACAACATAGTTATAGCGCACAGATAAATCAGACCAATGAGGAACAGTTGTGGTTTCATCATTGAAAACTCACCTGTCAGCCTCTCTTTGCAGTTTCTTTTTAAAAAGTTATTTTATGGCATGACTTTGCTATCTTACTATATTGATTATTTCCCATTATTATTACAGGAATCTATATTTAACTATAATTAAAGGACTTTCTTTTTGTATTTGGTTGTAAACGGGGTTGATTGTGTGATCAGGTAGCCGAAATCTTAACCATCTCCTGCTTATATTCTCATATTATAATAAAGGTGAACGATAACGTTCACAGAAACGGCTAATTCCTTCAAGAGAGGGTGAGTAGGCCCCTGTTTACTCATTTGCATTCTGGGCAGCTGATTTAGTTCAATCTCTTAGCTGGAGGGAGTTACTGTATTGTAACAAGCAGCGAGTTTGGCATCTTGCTCACTTTAAGAGAGATCTTGGATATTGATCGAGGCCCCCCTTACCATGGCGATGTAGAGCAACACAACAAAATGACTCTCTAAGAGGAATTGCAACCAAAGGTTTGTCTCCGAAACACTGGAAAAAAAGAAATCTGCAAGCAAATGAACAATGCTCTGAATTCAAAGAGCTGTGCGTGTGTTTGTGTGTGTGTGTCTAGGTGTGCTTGTTTGTTCATCATTGTCACCGGGACTGTGTTTCTTTTTTTTTTTCCCCCTTTTCAAATTCAGACTGTCGCTGGTGCCCGTGCCACCGGGCCTAATCTCTCCCCACCCTGCTGTTTAATGAAGTGAGGTGCAGTCTAATTACTGGGCCAGCGCTATCAAATGAATAGCATAAACAGTCCCATTAGACTCGGCATCATTAGGGAAACAATTAGGCATCTGTGGGATTGTTAAGTGAATGCGAAAGAAGGCGGGGAGGTGTTTTTTTCTTTCTTTCTTTCGGTTACCATGGTAAGGCTGTAACCACCACCTTTCTGGTCACAAGAAAAAGGAAGATACCCTGAGACGATCTTGATAGCTAGTATTGTTTGTAGATGATGAGTGGCGTGATGGTGAGGGTTAGGGTGAGTTTTAGGGTTAGTTTGGTGTAAGAGGAGTTTAACTTAGTCATCTCAGTCACCAGTACGGGTTAGAGGACGAATCTATGGCCTCCGAGGGCTGCTATTCTCCAGATTCAGAGGTTTCCACACCTGATTCAGACAATGGCGTCATTGCGTCGCAAACCTTAGAAGAGGGACGATCAATTTTCGAATCAGGTTTGTTAAAGCTGGGGATAGTCTACAACCCGCCGGACAGTATAAGCTTTTCCAGATTTCGAGACGCTGTGACTGCCTCCTCTCCTAATGTCTGCTTTAATAGCTCAGAAGCTCGCACCAATAGAGCCCAGACCCCCCCAACCCTCCCTCGATGCTCTCCTAAGCATTGCCTCCTTTTGGGAGGATACGTTCTTTTTGAAAAAGGCAGACTTAAGATTGGAATAAGGGAATTTCGCTCCCACATTGTTGTGACCAACCCAGACAATGACATAAGACATAAATTGGATAGTGACTCCGGCTTTCCTCGTGCATATTTAAGACTAATTATTAATGCTTTCTCGAAGTGACATGTCTTGAATTGACTTCAGAGGTCACTCCTACCCACAGACCTAACTCGACTCAGTGTTTGTAGCCAGTGTTTGTTTTTTTCAGGACAGCCTAATAAGTTAAACTTTTAAGTATTTATACTTGGAGAAAATGTTTCCTATGTCTAGAGTCAATAAAGTGGATTTAAAGTAAGATCCGCTGCAACCAGCACAGAGAAACGAGAACCGTGCGTCTCTTTGATTTAGATTAATAGTTTCTTCTTTGTTTTAACTTAAGAGATATTGATATTTCTGTCATAATTCAGAGGGGGAAAAAGACTGGTTTGCCTTTTGTGACTAAGATATATTCATCTTCATTAGTTAATCACTTTACATTCATAATCACAATTGATTGTCAGAATTGGAGAATAATAATGATGATTCTGCACTAGAAAGATTCAAAGCAGTCTCCAATACATACTGTAGAATTAGTATTGACTTATTGACAAGAGACAGAAAGGATTTTTTTGGAAGAAGTTTTCAATGAAAAAGAAATTAGTTGATTTAGCTATTAGGTTCATAATGTAGTCGTCCAGGCATTTTAATCATATTTATTGTTGAATTCTTTGTGAATTTTACCAAAGGCTCTATAAAATGTTCAACTTTTTTCCTTGCCTTGTGTAAAGTCAGATGCCTATTAGACTATTTGTCTTTTCACTTGTAATAATGAACTTTAAAGTTGATATTAGGATGATAGACCATACACGTGATATCATTTTGTCATTAAATCCAAACTATTGCTGATAATTCTCTTCTACATTTCACATTTTTGTGGGAAGGAAGGATTAAATGCATTTAAAAAAATCCAATCTGTGCATTGAATGTAATTAGAACATGCCGGAAACAATAATTCTTTTCTCTGGACAAGGGTCTTCAACAACAACAGATGGACAACGGGCAAAGTGCAAAATGTGTAAGCTATATAAGCTAAAAAACGCAAACAAAAAGTGACAAATGGTGGAATCTTTAAGTGCGATGGTGACAGGACAGTTTGGTAACAAGCGGAGGAAAAGGGGGAGCATGAATAAAGATGTGCGACATGACCTCCGGTGTAACAGTGGAACGAAAAAGTGGAGGGTTAAAGCTCCTGTGTGAAACATGACGAAACCCAGGTGCAAAACCAAGCTGAATGCGAGTGTGTGAACTGAACAAAATGGGAGATTTTCCCTAAAAAGAAAAAAAAAAAACCTGTGGCCACATGTGTCCGCTGTAAAATTCCTGGCAAGCCAAGTCCCCCCCACCCCCCCGCTGATTTTCATAGTTACAGCTAAAGCTAGCTAAAGCTAGCTAGCACCGCTAAAAACGTTTAAGGGCTCCTGAACAAATAGGAGATTTTCCCTAAAAAAAAAAAAAGCGGCGACATGTCCGCTGTGAAATTCCTGGCGAGCCAAGTCCCCCCACCCCCCCGCTGATTTTCATACTTACGGCTAAAGCTAGCTAGTGCCGCTTAAACATTTAAGGGCTCCTCAGAAGTACTTTGCTTTACATGATGGAGTGGATGAATTGAGTGATATGGCCGCCTTGCCACCTGGCACACCCCTTCTGTCTAGTTTTGCTAGCCAGCTCCGCTCTTCTTGTCACTCAGGATGACCCCCACCCCCCCCGAAGGGAAGCCAAGCGGTCCACAGCGGCCCACAACCGGCTAACGATGTCACCTAGGCTGAAGGACTCTTCATTAAAGCCAGATCAATCTGGCGGCTAAGGGCGGAGTGCCAGGGCTTAAGCCCAGAGCCAAAGGGACCAGGGGCGGGGGGTGGGGGGGGGGGGGGGGGGGGGGGGGGGGGGGACGTCCATAAAGCTTCAAAGCGACATTTGTCACTTTGCGTTTTTTAAAAGTCTCCAACTTCTCCTCCGAGGGGGCCCGAATCCATCACAAGTTGGAGACGCACAAAGGCCCCGGCAATAAAGAGAGATGAATGACGCGGTCAGTGAGGTTTGTACTCTGCCCGACATGCAGACAGAGACACTCTTTACCCGGCTTATCTCCGGCAAACACCGGCCACCGGAGACACAGAGACAGAGAGAAAGAGAGAGAGAGACATTCTTTAATCAACGCTTCTCTCCCAAGTCTTTCAAAAAACAGGGAAACTGGAACATGGCTTTGCTAGTTCCCCCAAAAAACAAGAGCATGATAGTAAAACTTTCACAAGTCATGGATAAATTCCTCAAATATATCCCCGCTTCTGCACGCCATGACCTTCCCAACCCCCATTCCCCCCTCCATTTTTCTTTTTTATTCCTTTCTTTTTTCCTTTACGTCCTTGTTCTACCTTTGCTGAGATATCGGTGCGTTAGTCAGAGATTACTGCTTCTTAGCGACTCATTATTCAGTGCTCATCTGATGGCTCTCCTGCCTGTGAGAGTGGCTCCGTGCCATTAATTTACTGCCAGGCAGTAATTCACGCTCCGCTCTATCACGCTTCTTTCACCGCGTCTGCCCTTCAGCAATGTTTGACATTCTTCCAGGCACTCTTAAGAACACATATAGATACTTAGGTTTGTGTTTTTTTTTGTTTTCTTTGCTCTTGGAGCACATCTAAATCCTCCAGACCTTCCTGTAGTGGATATTTAATTAGTTAGCATGTGAAGCAAATATGTACATTTCTTCATATTTGCTTTCAAGACTTTCTTGTGGTCTGTTGACCTGAATTGTTTCACATTTGGGTTATATTTTTCTCTTATTCGCTCGACTGAAGCCCAAAGAGCGTCCAAAGCTGTATTTTTTCTCTCAAATTTTCCCTGGCACATAACTCAAGGATGAGTCACTGTGATGTTGAGCATGGCAAAGGCTCCTTGTTCTGTTACCGTGTGAAACCAGACGTTTTTTTACCAGACGTAAATCCAAAACATACTAGTTCAATGGTGCTCATGTTCATATTTCAAATGTGAAGAGAAAACCAGGAGATGGTTTAGGGTAAGGGTTCCAAATTAAGAAAAAGAGGCCTATGTGGTCTCATAAAACAAAACCGATGGACTTCTGAGGTCCGGAAGAAGGCGTGATGAACTGATGAAAGTCTGAATGCCCAGTATGTGACCTCAACTTATAAACACGGGGGAGGAAGTGTGATGATCTGGAGCAGAAGTTTATGTAGAATACTTGATTTCCAAGAAATGGAAGAATGTCACAGATTTGTTAAGCTGTTATAAATGCAAAATCATTCTTAAGTTAAAGGTTTAGAACTTAATTTGGTTTATGAATTGATTCCATGATTATTTTTTAAACTTCAGGTTTTCTATTCATTCTACGCTTTCCTATCAGTCCAATGAGACGTTAAACGGTTAGATTTTTTTAAAAACAATCCAATGATGCCTTTTTTTTTTACTTAGACTGAGGGTTTTGTAGAATGGAAAGAGCAGAGAGTGAATTGTTGCCTCAGAGGGCGATGTCATTTACATGGAGAGAGACACGGAAAGGTAGAGGACGAGGCCAACGGAGTGTTCGAGTGCTCTTCTCACTCGGCTCTCCATTGTTGTTCGCACTCCAACCGCGCTTCTGGAAAGCACGACAGCTGCCACGGGGGCCTCTTCACCCGCCGGTGACACGACGATCTGAAGGTGACGCCCTGGAGAGAGGGGGCTCGTGGATGAGATGGTTTCATTAGCCCCCACCGATTCGTTAAAAAAAAACAAAAAAGGTTGAGGCTGTAGCCCTGGATCGGGGAGGTTGTTAGCGCCCCGCGGGCACCCAGCAGTGTTTGCATAATTACAGCTCTTTAGCTCTGGGAAAATTAGCACCCCGCACGTGCCCGCCAGCTCCCGGTAAGATCACGGCCGCGCTTCCACGTTCTTTTTCTCATAGCCTGTTAATTACGGGGTAATTAAGACATCTGAGTCGGAGAAGGGGGGAAAAATATACCGAGTTATTCTTCGTCCCTTTGTTGCGTTCCCTTTGGTGGGTTTCAGAAAATTGACGCTTACAGTTTGTTTGTTTGATTGCTTTGTTTCAGGAATTTCTATACTTTATCAAAATGGAAAAAAAAAAGGAAGTGGGAGTGTGTTCGGAGTGCACGCATTTCTTTCTTTTTCAAAGTACAAGAACAGGCAACCTAGAACATCTCAACGCCTGACAGCTCTGTTATTCCCCCACATTGTAATCTTCTGATTGCC
The DNA here is from genome assembly GCA_013363375.1 of Menidia beryllina. Taxonomy (NCBI): domain Eukaryota; kingdom Metazoa; phylum Chordata; class Actinopteri; order Atheriniformes; family Atherinopsidae; genus Menidia; species Menidia beryllina. The sequence continues at coordinate 414,889 of JABUIW010000051.1, forward strand.
ACAGATGAATAAGACGAAACAATGCATAAGATGAATAAGACTCTCCTGTGAGAAACTGCTATGACCGCCTTGTGGCTAAAGATGGACACCTTGTTTTCATGCTAGCAAAAAGAAGCATGGCTTAATCGTCGGTACACTGGTCTGTGAGTGGGACGGTGGTCATGACAGAGACTTTTAAAGTATGTCAAAGAGCAAACCTTTGCAGAGTTATCGTTTTTTTGGTTTACAATGAACCCAATAAGCTAGCGAATCACATAGTTTGTTTCGCAGAACCATTTGGAAAGTCTTCACACCGGCACGGGCAGGCAATTAAAATGGCTGCGCGGATGATGGGATTTAGCATTTGTCCTTGTCATAACCATTTATATTTGCTGGTTTTGACTACTTTTGAGTTTACCTGTATATTTCACCTTGTTAACTTTTTCATTGGGGAAAATGCCATCATGCGTACAGACAAACAAAGCTATCGTTAGCAAAAAAAAAAGCTGTTTTCCCTTGATTTTTCCATTCTTGATGTCTTTTATTAAGGGTTTTATTAATCTCTTATTGGATGAATAGATTTGGAATTGTGACTCTGAATTCCAAGGTGGCAAAAATGTGCGAACGCGCATCTACGTGATGCGCGATAACCGAGAAAATCGCATTCAAAGAACGAGAACACGCATGCGCGCTTTGAGCCATCCGCGAATGTCTGCCGCCAACTTTTTCTTACCAAAGTGCAGACAGAGTTTTGAGGTGGCCCCTTTCAGGCCTGACTCCCGCGGGAGCTGTGGAGCTCCCCGGTATGGATGCCGGGGTTAGCCTTCTGCCCTCGGGGATGAGCGGTAGGTGGTATGACTGAGACCCGGCTACTGCTCATTACTGGCCTGGTGGTTGTCTCGCCTGCAGCACTGGAACGATGGCGTTCCAATGCTGAAACCCAGATGCAGAGAAAGGAGGCCGGAGACACACTCACATTTTTTCTAACCGAACATTCCACGTCCTTGTAACCGCCCGGATTGCGGTAATGCTATTCTTTTTTGCAGGACCTGTGTGTGTCTGCGAGTGTGTGTGTGTCTGTGTGGTCTCCCGCTCTTTTTGTCTGCCTGATCAAAGCTGACGTAGTGCAGAGCAGAGGTCTCGGAGGTGAAATTAAAGTCTTGCTTCTTCCGCGGCGCGGAGGGGAGGGGGTGGGGGGAGAAAGTGATTACCGTTAAATTAAAAGGTACGACCATAAAAGCGTGCCACGGCCGAACCCTCGCAATTCATCAAACCGATCCCACGGCGCGTCTTTTGCTTATCAAATTGTAAAATATTGTCCATGACACCGGCGTAACAGGGGCGTAATTAATGCACTAAATCAATTCCGAATCACTCTTTGCAGAGTGGCCCTGCTGGGATGCCGTCATTATCGCCAATTACGGTGGCAGATGCATGGGGCCGAGAGGAATGGATAAAGCGCCGGCTTTCCCCCCTCCCCTGCAATGTGTTCCTTTAATTTCCCCGTTTAGTTATTCTCCGCGTGTCTGCGCGCCGCTTCCACTCGCTTCCACCTTTGATCTTATTACAAGGTGCAGATTTGTATTAGGGAACGCTTTGAAAAAAATTCATTCCCCATTATGAAATTATCCCTCGGCTGTTGCCAGAAAGCGGGTCCTAATGACAGAACGCGGGTCTTTATCTCAACGAGGCAAGTTGAAGAGATGAATATTTTATTGTTAATTACACTGTGTCTATTATAAATTTGAGGATGATGAATACCGAGAGGCTCGGCAGACGGTTTGTATTAAGACGCGGCTGTTTTATTGCCTTAAACTCCACCGTCTGACTGCATGAGACGGGGCTCAATGAAACTCTTATGAAGTAATAAACTAAAGTCTTTTTTTGGCAATTGCTTGTCATATTGTGCAGAAAAAGGTCTTAGTCTAAAGGTCTTGAGTTTAGCAAGCCTTGAAATGAGGCAAATACAACCTCGGTTGAACAAGCATACATAACGGCAGGTTTTGTCTTGATGTATTTTTTAAAATTAAAATTAAGTCAACTCGTGATTCCGTAGCTCTTATAACCACTTTGAGGTAAAAAAAAAAAAGTTCTGTTTCTCATATTGTTGCAGGGAAATCTTTACCTCCTAATTTCCAAAGTTTCTAAATCTAATCCGTGTATTTGCTGACCTTTGCTTCTTCAAGATCTTCTCAAGACTTTGACTGGACCATTGAAGAATCCCTGGAATACTTTGGTATACAGAAGGGTTCACAGTCAATTCAATGGCTGTAAGGGTTGAGGGTCCTGTATCTGCAAACTATCATACATCCTTTCAAACGAGCCTCTCTTGTTGGGCCCTTTTTTGTATTTGTACTGTCAAAAACGTTTGCAAAGTTAGCATGCTAACTTAGGCCCGTAGGGTCTGAGATGTAACTCTGACTCGTCATTTTTCTTTTTCCTTCCAGGCATTGTGTTACCGCACATACAAACACGTCGAGATGCCTGTAACTGCTAATGGTCAGTTATCAAATCTGGACAATAGAAGCTCCCGACGGCTGGTTTTAATTAGATCTACATTGTTGGAGCAGGCAGGGTCACATTCAGGTGGCCATTCTAGGTCTGACCTAAATTCCTGTCTGTGCCTCAGACATACCTTTGTTCCTTCTAAGAATACTGGGAAACAAGCTATACTAAATATAATCTCGCGTTGTAAAAGGAAGAGGAAAGAGACTCCTCGACGCAAAGCAATAAATAAATTATGTCGTTTCGCTCGCCCAAGTCTTCACTTCCACAACTTGCCGTGAACCTGTGAAGTCCTCAGATCCCTGCTGCGAATGCAGAGATACTTATGCTACGAAAACAGCCGACAAGACTGAAAAATTGTATCTCTGGCTCTGTTTGGGAGCACTTTGAGATCATATGCATTTTTTCAAATGAATGCACCATTGCTGCCAGATATATTACTTATGCATATTGAATGTTTTTTTCTTCACATTTCCTCAAGATGCCGAGGCTAAATTAAATGATTTTGTAAGACCTTTACAAGGGCATGTATTCAAATAGGTATTTGAATACTAGATAGCTAGATTTCAACCCGAAGAAGGCCTCACGTTAAGATTGTTTCGAATATGATGGGCTTGAAAAAACGTGCAAAGATGGAAGAAAAGGGGAAAAAACTGAAAAGACAAGAGAAAAAAAGCATCAGATGAAAGAAAAAACAAGTTGTTAGAGAGTTATAGCGGGGAAAAAAACAAGGTATTCTGGGAGAATTCTATCATGATAGCGTGCTCTCTAACATCAAAACAGGCAAACAAAAGACTCTAATCTCAGACTTTCTGATTCTCCTTTTAGCTTTGGTGATGTCTGGGCAGCGAGTGCCTTCAATCAAAGCCGTTTTGCCTTTGTTTGGACAAGGGTGAATTGCGCGTGGGTCATGCTAGCAAGTTGTTTGGGGTTTTTTTTCATATTGTGGGTGGCGTCTAAACATCTAAACAAACGTTTGAGAACAAAAGAAACAAAAACTAGCGTAAACTAGCTATATTTGTGACGTTTCATTCACAGAATCGATGGGTGTATTTCTGGCCGTTGGGCTTCAAAGTTCTCTTCGCTACAGTCTCCAGGGGAAAAAAAAAGTGTGCGCTACGTCCCAGACGGTGACACTTGTGTTGCCATTTAGAGCTCTGGATTGTTCCCTGTTAGCTCCGTTGCAGATATTAAAAAGGCATCTTAGCTGCTGATTAATTCATGAGTGGATGAATTGTGTCTCTGAAAAGGAAAACGCACCCTGCATCGTGCCGCCGCCGCGAGAGGAAGAAACAGATTGTGTTCTTGGGTGATATTTACTCTGTGTGTGTGTGGAAGTGTGAGCATGACTGTGTTTGTGCGTCACTATGCAGTCAGGTATGTGTACGAGTTCAGTCTTTTTGTACCTGTGTTCTATTTTTTGGGAATTTAGCTATCAAGGAAAGAATGAAAAAAATTTGACCTGAGTCTGAAGTTTCAGAATCAGGAAACAAAGTGTTTTTTGGGGTTTTTTGGTGAAAATCTTGCAGAGTTGGTTGGTTTCTTAGGGTTCTTTTTGTTTTGTTTTTGGGGATGAGGATCTCTACTAAAGAGATTTTGCAAGGTGAAATGCTCCAATACTGTTCTTGCAACATGAAGATGTCTGCTTCCTTGTATTTCCAATATTCCCATGGCCTTCAATACCAGTTTTAGTTTTGTTTATAGTTCAATCACAGGCTATTACCCTTTTTGAATAGACAGATCGGACTCAAGTGCGTTCTTTAAATGACCAAAATAATGTAAACCGGCTTCAATTAAATTGCTTTTGCAAATTACTTTCGTTTTGTCAAATTGTTTTACAGGAAAACAAAAAAAACACAAGTTATTGTTTTGTTTGTGATTCTGACAGTTAATTTCTGGTGTCAGAGTAAATAAGTTTATATGTCACAATACCCCAAAGTATCAGACTACTTCTTAACTGTCTGCAAGTCTTGATATTGCAAGCCAATAGCATTTGCTTTGATTTCCTTTGGATCTTTTCTCTTACTCTATTACCAACTATCATATCGAATCGGAAAATCTATATATCAAGACATGAAGAGTGTTCTAATATTATGCTCCGGTCTGCTTATTGGCTATGCGTGACTTAACTGTGAACTGAGATAAACCGAGCGTATTACTGGATTCATATCTTCAAATGCCTGTCTGTCCAGCTGAACTTCATTATTATGTATTTTTTTATTTATTCATTTATTTGTTTTTGGGTGAATCTATCCTCGTGCATACATATTAATTCGTCGAATTCCCCTCGAACCTGGTTTTCCTGCATATGGAGCCAAACGCAAAGCAGCATCAGGGCCAGAAGTTGAAACCGTTACACAAACCACTGATTTCATGCACAGAAGCCGGAGGACCAAAGCTGGTTTATTACTTTCAATTCATGTGTGCCGGGCCTTGTTCTTTGCAGTTAAGCATTTTTCTGTTGCCCACTGAGATTTTTTATTTGTTTTCCTGCCTTGGAAACGTCCTTTGCCGAATAAAAACCGCAAAAATACGGTGCACTGTGAAGAAAGTACTCACCACCTCTCTGCCTCTTGCTCCCTAAGGGTCATGAAGGGATTCCCAGAAGTAGTGGCCCCGGATAACGCCCGGTAGTATATTTAGCTACTTTATTGATTCTGATCTTTTCTGTGATGGGACGAGAAAAAAAAAAATCTGACAAGCTCCGAGGCTTATCTGTGCTTCCATGGTAATAAAGATATCAGACAGGGAACTAAGCCAGATAAGCTACTTCTCCAGGTCGCCGTGCCGGTCCTTAGAAGGACCAGGCGAGAGGGCAGATTATGTTTAAAGGGACGGCTTGAAACGGCTCGCATTGGGGAAGGCCAGCCTTTTCTTAACTTCGCCACCACATGCGACTTGCGGCTTTAAGATTACGTGTAAGGGGACAAACAGAGGGGTAGCAAGATCCCAACGTAACGCAGAGGTTTCAGTTGAATACATCGAGGGGGAAAGGTACCGGGTAGCTCGGAATAAGCGGCATTATCTACACAAGAGCATTGATAGCATATAAAGTCTAGAATAAAGAGCCTCTTTTCCGTCTCCACAATAAGAAGCAAAGCCAGAGGCTGACCAGAATCTGGCATGCAGGATCACACCGAAGGGGGAGGCTGCATCCTTGAATATGTCCGTCACATTAGCTCTGCCATTGCCTCCGACAAAAGGCTTTGTGCCCCCACCCTCCCGTCATCCCCAACTTGGTCCTTGTCAGAGAAACATGGTAGTTGGGGGATTGCACGCAAGCGTCAATCTGGCGTGTTGATTTTCGAGCAAAAATGACGTCCCCCTTTTGATACGGAGGCGATATGATTCGATGTGATCGTAGCTGGAAGATGGCATCGGTTTGGAGGGTCCATCTGGATCTCTGTCATGTCGAGAAATAAAGATTTAGGTTTTGCAAATAAGACGCCAACCTTTTACTGGCCAGTGGGAAGAGTTTTTCTTGATTCCTTATAGCAGCGAATGATTATTTTTTAATAATTTACACCGTAAATTAAACATTTTGACTGTTTGATAAGACAAGAGACCCAGATTAGAGACCAGTAGAATTTATGTAAACAATGAGGTAACTCAATGATTTAAATAGATTTTTTTATCATTTCAGAATTTGGGAAATCCAGGATGCAACACATTTTTGTTATTGCAATTATTTTGAGTATGTTTCAAAGAATCCAAACCAATGTTTAGTGCGCATTTTTAATAGTTTTAACGTTGTAGATATTATCATTCTAATATTATGTTTGAGTTGACATGCTAGATTCTTAAAATTCAGAACAGAGCACAGTAAAATGTGCGAAGACCAGATAACCTACAGAGAACCCAGTAGCTCGGATTGTGGTAACACGCCCTCACAAAGTGAGATCAAAGTTCCGAGTTTGAGAAGAAATATGACCTATGTCTCCACCGGCCTTTGCTAGCACAATCATTACCTGCAACTGCTATTTAGTGTCCGTACATTTCCATCCGTCCACGGTCGAGATTCCTGTATTTTGTCTCCCTTTTCCATTGGCGCAAATTTATTATCCGAGCCCGGTCTTGCATTGTCTACCTATGACTGCATCCTACCTCTGCAGCGGGCCCAATCATCAATCACTTGGAAGGGCCATTAAGCAACTTTTCTTCTCCAGAAGAGTGAGCTGACATTGGGCTTTGGTGGCCACTCGGCTCTCCCTTCGCTGTCCTCTCCCTGGACTCAGCAGTACCCCCCCCCCCACACCCACTCCCCCCCCTTCCACCTGCAGTTCACCAGATTGGCTCTAAAAAAAAACCCTTATCCAGATCTAAGATGACCATGAATAATGAAGGACTTGAAGGTAAGATGGAGGAGCTCGGTGTTGCATGTTATGTCCTATAACATGCCCCTCCCTGTTTTCTTTTCTTTTCTTTCCGTTTCTTTATTTATTTTCTTGCCACTGTCAAGCGAGCAGGAGCCAGCCTGTGGCTGACGTGCACTGGCTTTGTCACATCGCTGCATTATGTAGCGTCCCCAAAGGGTACGGCATAATGCGACTTGCCGCGTGCTGTTGCTAGGTTTCGCCCGACGAGTTTTTGTCAGTTTTGCCCTGCCGATGTCCAGCGAACCTTACCCCCCCCCTTCCCCCCGTCGGTATCTTAATCAGGGGCCTTAACCGTAAATGCGTCCTGACAAACCCAGACGCCGCCTCGCCAGGCGGGGCCTGTGCGAGATTGTCGTGCTGTCTTAGACAATAAATATCAGGCCCGAAACGCTATACACCACGGCAGCTGCTGGAGGCCCACCCCTGGATAACAACACACACACAGACAGACACACACAGGCATAAACAGCACTACCGTGTCATCCCAAAGTCACCGTCGACGCTAGCTTGGCAGTGTGGAAACTTTCTCTCGGCCTCGTCCGGGGCGGAAAAATCGCCCGTCTGTATGTCCGGTGGTGGCGTTGGAGGCTTTGAAACGGGAAGTCTTTTCCTTTAACTGCCTTTTTTAGAGATCGATGCTTTTTAAACGGAGCGTGCATTTCTGAAAACTTAAGGAAATTACACATGGAAGCAAAGAAGAAGAAGGAAAAGATGGTTCATTTTCTCCCATCGAGCGGTTTTCTGCCGATCTCGTTCCTCTACTTTGGCAAAAAAGTTGCTCAAAGACCATCATTTTTCAGATTTCTCTTGTGAGTCTTGTCCGGTATTTGATCACAAATAACTCGATTCAGGGAAGTGCGTAAGAATAGCGAAGATCCGATTAAAGTTGCTCGATTGACATATGCAAGAAAGTGACTTTGGCTTCCTGTAATATGCTGATCAAGAGTCCAAAGCGCCTTAAAGGGGGGGCGATCCCAGCCGCTCTGAACATGAAAAGTAGTGTGTGGGCTCAAAGCGCTCGCCCACTTGTATGTTTGATGTAGCTTCTGTTTGAAGTAAAGAGAAAGCTCAACTTTCCCCCTGGTCCTTTTTTTTTTTTTCCAGCTGATCGATCTCGTACCTTGAGGTCCTCTCAAGAAATCTTAGGGTGTTTCTTCCAAGCCTTTTAAAAAGAAAAAAAAAAAACAATAACTCTTAAGGAATACCTGTCCTGAAAGGGTCCGGTCATTTTTCTAAAAAAAACATATTTTAGTGGCCTTTAAAGCAAATAGATTTTCTTTTTTTTTCCCCTTCCAAAGTCATCGCACCCCTCCCTGAACGGCCTTTCAGTTCCTTTGCTGTGAGCTTTCTCCAAATCTTGAAAGTCACACCCCGACTCTTTGAGCAGACTCTCCCCTTCGAGGCGAAGGGGTTCTTAACTTCTCCCACAGAGCTCGTCGAAGTGAACCGGTAATCAGGTCCCCCCCCCGCCCACTGACTTCTCCGACGTGTGTGGAGGACCCAGATTGCGCCGACGCTCAACCGACGCTCCCGTCCAAATCAAAGCTAATGGAAATGAGCCGTAAACACCCCAATATGGGTCCTATCTCTTTAATTTGATAATGGAGTCATTACGGGGTTTTTTTCCGTCTTCCACCCTCCCTCGGCTTCTTCTCCGCTTTCCTCTCTGGATCTCCTTCCCTTCTCCCTCTCCCTCCGCCCTCGCTCTTCCAGATGACAAGAGCAGGTGCGCTATTAATTATGCCCTAACATATATCTCCACCCGGCGCTCCGCTTCCTCTCCTCGGCCTTATCGCCACCAGTTTGCGCTCCTCTCCCCGCGAAAACAAACTTCCCCCCTCTAAACTTTTTCCTCTGTGATATTCCCGTGTACGGAAGCCCCTGCTGTCCCTAGTCCCACCGGGTTGGGGGGGCTCAGGGCTTAATTGTTTTGCTATCTCGCGATATCGAACGGCTGCGGCCTGTGGATCTGGTTATTCGCGGACCGCCGGTAGAGGTTTTCCGCGGCCCCTCGCGCTAGCCACCCGGCGATAGCGGCGCAATCGCGACGGTTATCTCAAGGTATCAAACACGGTTATGTTGCAAGCGCCTTTTATGCCTCAGCAAATCTTCAGCGAAACGGGGGACCTTGAGGGGAGGGGGTGCTAAAGAGATCCAGCCGCCTCACATCACCGAGGCCCGCCCAAATCCTCTTAACCTGATGAAAGAGCAGGAAAAGTGCGGAGCAAATTACTTTTTTTTAATGAAAGTATAAATGATAGAGAATTATCCTCGTAATTAATACCCACCCCTGTAGGACGGAGCGTCTACTGTTGGTAAAGGATGGGGGGCCGGATCAACGCCGGCTCGACAGGTTAGGATAATGAGTTGTTTAGGTTTCGACAGAGAGGACGGCAGATGGGATCAGATTGGATTTAGTGATTTTTATTTCGGGGGGCCACAGCAGGCCACCGGAACAGCTGCCGCGCCGCTAATACTGTCAAAGTAACTTTAAAGATAATATTTAAATCTCTCAGAGGTGTTCCACAGGGTGAGGCTAGCTCTGTGATTCGCAATCAAAGTTTGTGTTTTCTTTGGTCGGATTCATCAAACTTTTGGGCTTTTTTTTTTCAAAACCGGACTCGAACATCTGGCGTCCGACTCGAGTGTCCAAAATAATGCTAATCAATGCATTTGAATGTTTTGGCCTCTTCCTGTTCATTTTCCTGTGTAGTGTTATCATATCAAATTAACTTCTCATAACTATATCTGTTGTTTGTTCCTTAAGTAAAGAATCAGTAAGTTTGTTGCAGAATCCTATTTATCAGGGTTTACATTTTTTAAAGATTTAGGATTACATAACATCCCTTCTCTGAATTATCTCAAAATATGAGATCTATTTTTTCCCTTTTCTTGTTTTTTATTTAACGTCAGCATACAGAGATTTTTCTTTTTAGAGTAAGGGCTGTATGGCCTAGAATCTTGCATTTCTGTGGCAAAAGTATTGAAAAGATACATCAGACCAGTTTAAAGAAAATCATCCGTGAGATACGGGCTTTTTTTTTTTCTTAGTGCAGGCACCCCAAGAAAAACTCAGCCCTGGGGCAGATCGTCTGATGCAAAAATAAATCTCTGAGAGGCTCTAAATTTTACGAGAGGATCGGCAGTGAAGCGGAGTGTGCACAGTCTGATACTCAAATAGCCTTTGCTGTTTAAAAGACCGATGGAAACATGAGGATAATGAATAAACAAAAAAATATTACAAATAAACTATAGTTTACGGCTGTATGGGTCAGGACCATGTGCTGTTTCATGGCATGCCTGTGTTGCAGATCAAAGGCAGCTTTTCAAAAAGGGAATAGGTTCAGAAGCATGGCGGTGGAAGTGTTATGCTGTGGGTTCAGACTTGTTAGACTAGGCCGCTTGACACGGTTCGATGAAACGGTCATCTACCTGAAAGCTGAGGTTGAAGCTGTAGACGACTTTCACACCAAATGACGATCCTTTCCCCACAAGTAATCCCACCGATGCTAAGCTAAAACAAAAGCTAAAATGCAAGTCCAAATCAGTTTGATTCTCTGTGAAATGTTGAAATCCACAGCACATGGGAAGCCTGTTAGCCTGCTTGTTCTTTAAATACACATGTATTTTTTAAAAACTAAATAAAAGTGATATTCATAAGAAAATCAGAAGGTGGTGTGAAATTAACATACTGTCGGGTCATCCGCTAGGTATCACAGAGTCCGTCGGGTGTCACCTGCTTGGAACTCTAACAAGAGGCCACGAGCAAACGGCTGAACCGCCCCAAGTTTTTCCAAACCAGAACATTCCGGAAAGTCACCCGGACGCACAAACAAACGGCCATTTGAGTTAACCCGTCCATTCGTGGATGGCAGCTGTATTACGACGGCGCGCAGTTGGCAGTTTGCCCCCGCGGTAGCGTCTCTCTCGATTCACCGGATGATGGAACGGTTTGCTAGGCGAGACAATCGTTGGCTCATAACAACCCTGGCTCTCGTACCAATACTCCTCCTGAATCTACATATCACCGCTGTGAGACTCAAGGAAAAAAATTAAAAATTCCTGTCAGGACTCTGTTTCTCCGTTTCCAAAGCCAACGTCTACGTACGGTGAATATATTGTGTTGAGTTAACAAGGCACTTTTAGTACCTTTTACCTTGGCCTGAGAGTAATGTATTCAACAGATGCAAAGAGCAATTTAGTTCCAGATGAAATTCACGTTCTTTTGGGAGGAAAAAAACCCGTCAGGAGCACGTAGAATCCCGTTTGACCGCGCGCTCCTCTCCAGGACCCTAATTGCCGGTGATTGACGGAGAAAACGCACACCAGAGGAAGCGCCGAGCTCGCAATGCATGATGGTTAGCCGACCCGTGTCGGCCGAGTCTCGTCTGTGCCTCGTGGCGATGTTTGTTTGCTTGCTTGCTTCCTTCCTGTGCGTGGGTGGGGGTTATCGGCGCGTGTGAGGGGTTTTGGAACAGCCTGGGACAAAGCCTTGGGGTGCCAGTCAAGAAAGAATGTAAAATAAAGACATGATCTTCCCCTTTTTCCTGCCCTAATGTACCAGCTGAGTCGTTTCCGAGGAGTTTTAAGGGCATGACGTAGGCGTGTGAGTGTGGCATGCGGTTTGTTTGTCCAAATTAGAGCTTGCTAAGCTAGCTGTAAAAACACACACTTAGCTAGCTTAGTGTGTGTTTTTTTTTTTTTTCCTTTTTTTTTTTTTTGTGGACACTCACGGGGGAAAAAAAACAAAAAAAAATATGTTGGTTTGTCCAAATTAGAGCTTGCTAAGCTAGCTTTAAAAACAGACACTTAGCTAGCTTAGTATGTGTGTTGTTTTTTTTTGTTTTTTTTTATTTGTGGACACTCACAGGGGAAAAAATACCAAAAAAATTATGTTTGTATGTCCAAATTAGAGCTTGCTAAGCTAGCTCTAAAAACAGACACTTAGCTAGCTAAGTGTGTTTTTTTTTTCTTTATTTGTGGACACTCACAGGGGGGAAAAAAAACTAAAAAAAATTATGTTTGTGGGACCACCTTGTTAACTTTGAGCCCTTGGCTCACGGGCCAGAGCTGGGCGGCCCCCCTCGGAGCCGCATCCCTCCACTTTCCTGGGGTTTTGTGTCTCTTAAAACAGAGCGCGGTTGATTTGGCGGGAGGGGAAATGCAGGTGCTTGTGTTGACTTCCCTCCGGACCTCCCCTCCCCACCCCTCTCGTCTCTCTGCTTCCCCTCTCCTCCAGCGCAGAGGAATGCAGATAAATATCGATCCCGAAAAAGCTTTCGGGAGAGCCATTTATCGTAAGGGAAAGGAAATTAAAACGCCGTCGAAGTGAAGACAAAGAGAACGAGTGGGGGTAATCCTTTAATTTGATTAGGTAAATTACAAACAAAATATCCTATCCGAGTCTGTTTTTTCTCCTCCTTTTTTCGTCTGCCTCTCCTCTTTGCTTGGGAGGCTTTTCCTGTGGTTGCCAGGCAACAGGGAAACAGTTTTTCTTTGCTTTTTGCCAGCGGGTCCCGGAGGCTGGCGGGGAGTCGGGGGGGGGGGGGGGGGGGGGGGGGGGGGCACAGTGGAAGCTCTGTGGCGGCTGCCAGCATGCCGAGTGCGTGCCCGCAGCTGGGGTCGGAATCTGGAACAACTTCCCGGTTTCCAATCGCAATCCCCCCCGGCCGGGACCTGGCGGGCGGGCGGGTGGGTGGGCGAGTGGGTCGTGGGGGGGGTTCACACCAGAGTTGACGACAGCAGGGCGAGGTCGAAAAAAATTCAGCGTCAGGGAAGGGGGTCGGAGTGATGGAACATCTGGCCCTACTCTGGAAAACCGGAAAAAAAAACGGTTTTCCGAAGGGTTAAGTCCCACGTTGCGCCGAGGTGTGTAAAGTTTGAAGCCATCGAACAAATCTGGAACTCTGGAAACGTTTTTTTTCACCGAGGGGATTTTGACAGGTGGCGAAGTGCCTCACAATGGAAATCCTTTCGGCAATAAGTATGCTAATCAAAGCCTCCCCTGAAATGGATTCCACTTCTCTTTTATGGTGTTGTTCTTTTCCCCTCTTCGACTGATTGACACATTATAATCTCGCTAATAAGCACCTCCTCTGTCTGTTTTCCTTCCCATTGTGTTTCCCCCTGTTTCGATAGGCCGACTTGGCAGGTGCGCGGCGTTTGCCGGGTGCTCGGGTGTGGGAAGCTAATCTCGGTTAGCCGCCATTATTCCCGGGGAATGCAGGCGAGCCCACGCGTGCTGTCAGTCTCCGCTAATGTACCCCCCAGGGGTCAGCAGCCAATCAAACCTCGCATTACTCATTTCCTCCCTCCCTCCCAACCAATCATCCACATCATTACTGGCCTGTCTCTGGTCATTAGGGATGTGTCTGGAGCCCGGCATGCTGCTCAGGAGAACCTTTAGCCTTCTGACTCTCCGCCTGGATGTTGAAAATGCCAAAAAAAAAGGGGACGTGGATGATCAGTAGGCACCGATTTGCTTTTTGTTTCATGACTAGAAGTCACTTTTAGTAAAAAAAAAAAAATTAATTAATTCAAATAAACACATTTTTAGCCCTTAGAATACAAAGAGTTCAGCATCACGAACGCACATCTTTTGTTTTGGAGACAAAACCAACCTGCCGATTTTAAAAATTGGACACGATTAGTAGAACAAAAAAAGGCACTTGTGAAATGTGCAAATGTGGCTGAGCGCCACCGGCGTGCACAGCTTCTATACAGAGCCCCGGGAGGCTGAGTCCCTGGGATTTTCATCCTCGTTTATTTCACACAAAAAGATAAACTCACAAGAGGGGATTTATTGGTCTGATAAGGTTTTGTGTCTGTCGGCTAGACAATGATGTTGGAAGCATGTTCTCAAATGAGCCTGAATTAGAGAATTAGAGACTTATTCAGGAGAAACCTTCTAAACCCTTTGATTTTTCAGTCAGATTTGATGCCGATTTTTGTGTCTTCTCATAAACAATTTGATGGATCGCTGCCTTTTGGCCTGAAAACTTCTCTGATCGTCAGATTCTTCAGCTCCAATCACTGAAGTGCAATCAAGCAACAAAAACCGGGCTGACATTTTAATAATTTTGGACCGTACCGACAAATATTTCATTAGCCTGACATTTCGAAATGCAAATGGCGTACCCCTCCGCACAGAAAAAGGAGAGGCACGGGTTGCCGGCTTAAGGGTAATGATTGAGGCGGAGATGGCTGAAACGGGGGAGTCGGACGTAAAACTGGAAAGTCACAAATGGCGCTCCCGACTCAAACGGTCCTGTTTGACACATAAGAAGGAGGGTTTAGTTTTTTGGGTTATTTTATCTAGATCTGAGTTGATGTTTGGTTCAAAATCTTCCTGAAGAAAATCTCAAACTGAGATCTTTTTGACCGCAATTTCAATGTAAGACCGCTTGTAAATTAATCTTTTGTTGCTTGTCTCTCTTCCCCTTCCCCCTCCTCCCGACAGTCTATCCGAGAGGTGACCGGCTACGTGTTGGTGGCGCTGAATCAGTTCGAGTACCTTCCGCTGGAGAACCTGCGCATCATCCGGGGCACCAAGCTGTACGAGAGCCGCTACAGCCTGGCCATTTTCCTCAACTACCGGCGGGACGGCTACTACGGCCTCAAGCAGCTGGGTCTGCGCAACCTCACAGGTCAGACCGGGGGGAGGGGGCCGTGCCACGTACGACGGGGTGCGAAATGCGTGCTTTTTGATTAACTCATTGACCAGCCATTTTCAGAACAGAGAGTCCCATACTGCCAGAGTTTTTGGAGCATTTTGACTGATTTTTCAAGAGCCACAGAATATTTTGTGCTATGACTATGTGAACACCGAACACACCAAAAGAAAGAGTAGACTCTCTTCTTTCATCGGGAAAAAAATTTGTTTCTACCTTATTCCATTCTTCCTCGACTTGCGTCTCACCAGCGACATGTTCTTTCATAGCGAACCGTTACCTTTTTCTTATTTGCCTACAGTCTATGCTCATCTCCCATCAAAAGTGGCACTGCCCCCTAGAGGGTCAATTTGTTACTACATACTCTGTCTAGAAGGCTGATATTTACGGACAAGCTTTACCAGATCGTCCCCCAAGCCACTCTCGTTGAAAAACATAAAAGACGTCTATAGACGTCTTTGGCAGTCAACGGTTGTATTTGAATTGACGTCTATAGACGTCTTTGGCAGCCAATGAGTTAAAGGAGTCATATTATACCCTATTTCAACAAGTTAAGCTAGTTCCCTGGTGTCCTGATGTAATGTCTGTGACGAGCTTTGGTCAAAATACCTTAAGGATGAAGCCCAATAGCAGTTCAGTCACCTTGCCAAAAACAGCCCTGTTCAGAGCGCTCGGTTTGGAGTGCCTGTCTCTTTAAATGCACGAGGTTTCTGCCTGTTAAAAGGAAGTTTTTCCTTGCCTGTGTCGCCCAGTGCTTGCTCGTGGTGGGAATTGTTGGGTTTCTGTAGTTAACTTCGGAGTAGGGTCTGACCTGCTCTGTTTGGAAAGCTCTGTGAGACAACTGTTGTTGTGATGTGGCGCTATATAAATGAAATTTAATTGAATTGAATGCAAACGAGACACAGGCAATCCACCCGTTTCTTCCGGGAGGCGTGCCGGCGTCGGCACGCTAACGCTACCATGCTCACGCTACCATGCTCACGTTACCATGCTAACGCTCAGGCTACCATGACGTCAGCCACAGACAGGCGGAGTAAGCTGAGGTGGGGGGGCAACATGCAGGTGAAAGGCTGGAACATTATGAGCTAGAGCTAAAGACGTCAGAAACTACCCACTCCTGAAACCTCTTGATTTATCTCCTGGATTCAGACTGAGGCGGCCCACAAAAACATGCCCGAGTCATTTTTTTTTCACACTTTGCCTGCCGATAGGCCCTCAGCAGTCCCAAATGTACATAACAAGTGATTAAAAACTTAGTTTTGCATAATATGTCTCCCCTTTAAGGTTGGCCAATCCTAGACGCGGATGTGAGTAAAGTTCTGTTCGAATGATATCGGCCGATAAACGGCGTTGAATAGGCGTGCTTTAGCCGTATTTTACTGGCACTTTTAAAATGGACCAGGGCAAACTTTTCTACTTACAACTCTGAGAGCTCTGAGTCAGAGATGTGAGGATGAGCTGGAGAGCCCTTCTACTCTACAACCCCTGAGCCAACCCAACCATCCTCGAGAACGGCGACGATGAGTTTAGAAAAGAAGGCAAAAAAAAACAAAAAAAAGCCCATCGGCAGCCAAACAAAATCTCATCGGTGTTAAGAAAACAAACGGAACATAGCCATGACCACCTATGTGCGAAAGGCATCACTCAAAACTGATAGATTACATTTTTTGGAGGTCTTTTGTATGTGTGAGAGAGATATACAAATATAAATATAGATATATATATAGATATGGAGATATATATAGATGAATAGAGCTATATGTTCGTTCACCATCATTTTGTTTTTTGGGTTGCCGACATCCTGTAGAATAGATGCTACTTTATGTATTGTAAACGATTGCCTTTGACTTGTGTTTTTTTTTTCCCGCCCACACACGCAGATTTAATTGGGCCTTTCTAATGAAGTCGCTAAATTGGAGCTCAACTTTTTGAAGCGAGTCAGGCAAATTAGTCATCTGCGTCTCAATGCCAAGGGATCAAATGTTTGCGAAAAAAGTCATATTTTCTGCTTAATTACATTTCTGTTTACACGCGCGGTAAAAGGCCTCTGCGGAAGATTTGAAAAAGTGGCTGTTGTGTATTTATTTGCCTTTGGTTGTGGGAGGGCAGAAGCTAAAGTGGTTTGCATTTGTAAAGGGTAGATATTTCTTTTTTTTTTTGTCTGTGCTATCTTCATCCAGGTGTCAGGACACTCGCCATCAGTTAGTCTTGGAATAAGATGGAATGAAATGCTGTTTTACATACTTTAATGCACTTTATTTGAAGGAGTCTTGAAAAAAAAATTAAACAAATTAAACTCTTCCCATAGTCAGTGTCCCCCTTAAAGTATTGAACACTTTATTAACAGTGAAATCAGAAAGAAAGGACAGTGCTTCTATATTTAGTAATTTTCCAAATTTTTATGTTGAACTTTTTCTGTTAAAGTTGTTACATTGTCAACGGAAAAAAAAAAGTAAATGAGAAATTTGGATTGAATAATGCACATAAATGGCTCGATTGGTCGCCCGTTACTGTTTTATTCAAGTGGAAATCTTGCATTTTTCATCGTTTTTGGTGTCGAACACAAATCAAACGTCACGGGGCTTTAAGACTTTCGACGCCGACAAAGTTTATGGGGCTTCTGCTGATTTATTCAGTGTCCGTCTACATTTTGAATGTCAGAAGTTAGAAAATCAAGACATTGTTCTAATGCTTAGATTGCCGAGATTATTAGGAATTCACTCAAAAACAGTCACGACTGTACTTGCACAGTACATGTGCTTCACAGTGGATTTTCCACTTTAATTCCATCCTTTTTTTATAGTTTTCATGTAAAAATATTGAAGAAAATCTTAAGTTTGTTAGCAAATCAGTGTTTGAAGTATTATCATCCAGACACACACACACGCACACACACACACACATATAGTTTTTAGCAGTGGTGGCCATGTTTTGTCATTCATGGGGGTCATGTCCAAGTAAATTGAAAAGGAACACATGGTACATTTAAATATCAAATTCTGTTTAGAGTTGATTTATAACGAATTCTGTGCCGATCTCTAAAACTTGATCATAATACTTCGGTTTAATCAAACAGTCTATAATATAGAGGAATGACTTGCCAGTCTTAATTGTTTGCAAATTAAGAAAATGGTTTATAATTTGGATGTTTCCTTGTAAGATAATGATGAAAGAAGACATTTTTAAACTTACATGCTCTTACAACAGTCATGTCTTTTTACTTTTATGGACAGACAATTGTTGGGATGCTTCAAACTCACTGGAAAACATTTTTGTTTCACACAGAAAAAAAATGTTAAACTAAAATCAACTTTGAATTGTGAAAGTGGAGAAAACAGCAACAAAATTATCAATGCAATTGGTGTGTTTCTGGGAATTTAATGACCAGAGTTTGTTGAGCTTCCCTTCATGTTGCACATGTAGATATCCCACGTGCTTGATAAGTGCTTGTAGGCAGGATTTTGGACACGATTGGAAAGCCTTTCTTTTGTCCCAAACAGATTTTTATCACTTTTTAATCTTGTAGGATTTCAAGCAAAATGTGCCGGATTTCTTCATGGCAGACAAACAGTCATTGTTGTCCTTCCAAATCGACTTTAGCTAAATCTTCTTGTGCGTTTTTAACATAGTCGGTGAGTAAAAATCATGTCCAGCACGCGTGTACTCGAAAGCACCGCCAAAGAACAGAGACAACTATGTGACGACATGCCAATTCCTGATGGTTTTTACAAGCCTAGGCAGCTCCAGTAATTTGTTTGAATTCGTCTCATTATGTTCCCTGAGAACACAATGTTAGAAGTGGGCTCTCAGGAGAAACTTACCAAAACATAAAAGAAGTAAAAGGATATCAAACTGGTCTCAAATCCCACAATTGGCCCATCATGGGGTATATACACTATATTGCCAAAAGTATTTGCTCACCTGCCTTGACTCACATATGAGCTTAAGTGACATCCCGTTCCTAATCCATAGGGTTCAATATGACGTCGGTCCACCCTTTGCAGCTAGAACAGCTTCAACTCTTCTGGGAAGGCTGTCCACAAGGTTTAGGAGTGTGTTTATGGGAATTTTTGACCATTCTTCCAGAAGCGCATTTGTGAGGTCGCACACTGATGTTGGACGAGAAGGCCTGGCTCTCAGTCTCCGCTCTAATTCATCCCAAAGGTGTTCTATCGGGTTGAGGTCAGGACTCTGTGCAGGCCAGTCAAGTTCATCCACACCAGACTCTGTCATCCATGTCTTTATGGACCTTGCTTTGTGCACTGGTGCACAGTCATGTTGGAAGAGGAAGGGGCCAGCTCCAAACTGTTCCCACAAAGTTGGGAGCATGGAATTGTCCAAAATGTCTTGGTATGCTGAAGCATTCAGAGTTCCTTTCACTGGAACTAAGGGGCCAAGCCCAGCTCCTGAAAAACAACCCCACACCATAATCCCCCCTCCACCAAACTTTACACTTGGCACAATGCAGTCAGACAAGTACCGTTCTCCTGGCAACCGCCAAACCCAGACCCGTCCATCAGATTGCCAGATGGAGAAGCGCGATTCGTCACTCCAGAGAACGCGTCTCCACTGCTCTAGAGTCCAGTGGCGGCGTGCTTTACACCACCGCATCCGACGCTTTGCATTGCACTTGGTGATGTATGGCTTGGATGCAGCTGCTCGACCATGGAAACCCATTCCATGAAGCTCTCTGCGCACTGTTCTTGAGCTAATCTGAAGGCCACATGAAGTTTGGAGGTCTGTAGTGATTGACTCTGCAGAAAGTTGGCGACCTCTTCGCACTATGCGCGTCAGCATCCGCTGACCCCGCTCCGTCAGTTTACGTGGCCTACCACTTCGTGGCTGAGTTGCTGTCGTTCCCAAACACTTCCATTTTCTTATAATACAGCTGACAGTTGACTGTGGAATATTTAGGAGCGAGGAAATTTCACGACTGGATTTGTTGCACAGGTGGCATCCTATCACAGTTCCACGCTGGAATTCACTGAGCTCCTGAGAGCGACCCATTCTTTCACAAATGTTTGTAAAAACAGTCTGCATGCCTAGGTGCTTGAATTTATACACCTGTGGCCATGGAAGTGATTGGAACACCTGATTCCGATAATTTGGATGGGTGAGCAAATACTTTTGGCAATATAGTGTATATGCCCTAAACCGCCTTTTCTGTATCTGCTTCTCTTCTGTTTTGCCTGAGGTCATTTCTCCAGAATCGATCCTCTTTTATTCTTCTTTCACGTGGGAATTGCCATTTATGTCCTTTCTGCAAATGCAGGCGGTCGTGTTTTCAAATACCTCACAGTATGGAGGGAAAAAAGCAAGAAAAGTCAAATAAGTTCCACAGCGTCTGTAAAAAAAAGTTGGTCGCCCGTACATTGGGGACAGAAATCATCAATTTACGAGAATGTTGAGCACTGGAAATTCATTACTGGCACCCCCCTCCCGCTATTGACTTTCCAGTAATGTTTTTTTCGGGATTGATGGTCTTGGATGTCTTGGATTCCTATCTGGATGCCTGTGATTCCTATTAGAAAACGTGGCAGATTTAGTGTGACGATGAGCGTTTTATGGAGTCTAAACGCCGCGATAAAAAAGACTCCTTAGAGTTGTAAGGGCATGCTGACATCCCAAGGTGACAAAGCGGCAAAGTGCCTCGCAGTTTGTCAACCCCCACGGAAAAAAAAAGAAGGAAAAACAAAGTGCTAAGTGACTCGTGATGGCTGAAATATTGCCGATTAAAATAAAGGCTGAATATATTTTTTATACAAAGTGACTAGATCGTAAACCCAAGTATGCATCTTTAATTTAAGCTTATGGGTTTCCCCAATTGGGGAAAATGCCACATAATCCATGGCTTTTGGGAATGAAGCAATGAATCAATCCGGAGCCACTTTTCACTTGATGGAAGGAAAGTCAAAACCCAACTCTCCATTCCGTCCATTCGCTAGAGCCAAGCCGAGCTGTCACTGGGCGAGAAGCCCCGGTGACAGCCACCACGCAACGCGATTGTGTTCGGAAAGGCTTCTAACACAACACGTCAAAAAGCATTCCCGCCTTTCGGAGGGTTTCGTCAAAACCTGTCAAAATATCTTGGGTGATTTTTTCTGGTGTCGCGTTGTCCTGGTCTGGGGACAATCAAAAAGGCCCGGCCATTTTACAGATAAAGCCAACCGGCGTGTGACTGGAAATGTGCAAAACCGTTGATATAAAGGAAAATTTAAGCGGTAAGTGCCCCTCTGTTCAGTGTTTTTGACTACCTTGGATACCCCCGGAATTCAAACCGTCCAACATGGTTTCCGCGATTAACTTTTAATGAGCCAGGACCAGAAAATAACCCTATATCTGGTTTTCTGATGGATCTGGTTTCTGATATGAACCCCGTTTCTGTGCATGTAGAATTCACAATGCTGAGCTTCAAAACAACATCAAGTTGGCAAAGTCCCAGTAGGCTTTTTTTTGCTCGTCTTTGCTCTAAGATAATTGATAATATTGCCAAAACATTAAATTTGAGAGCCAAGAAATAAAGATTACAAAGCAATGGGAAAAAAAAGAAGTCATTCCATTCAAATTTCATATTAACAATAGCTTGTTAATTTTCTTGTGAGATTACATTGCAGAGCTAGCATAGGATTTTCAAGGAAAAGGATGTGGGGAGAAGAGAACTTTAAGTTATAAGAGTACAGATGTCAGAGTTTTAGGTTTATCAGAGTATTGTAGAAAGAATTATCCTTACAAAGTCATTAAACTCTCGCTGTGTCTGTTAATGGCACAAATTAGTCAAAGACAGCCACCGAATTATTGTAAAAGGGAGGAACCAGGATGTTAACGACCCGGTTGAAGTTGCAGAAGAACTCCAGATGTTTCGTCTGTTTACAGAGCATGCATGGTACACAAATGGACGTCCGTCAGATTCTGTGCTCTCCTCTCACTGCGCGCGACAGCATAATTCATTGTTTTGGTCCGAGACGATCGGCACCACCGGGTGTTTTCCCTCCGCACAATCTGCAGGAAGTCCCGCGTAAACGCATGAATGATGACCTGGACAAATTCATTTTACTGTGCAGCCTAGTGCCACCGCATCTAGAGGGGATATAAGTGGCCAAGCGAGAACACGCTCAGCATTTTCTCACTGCACAAACAACAACAGCTCTATGGCTACTCTATCCCTACCGCGCGCTGAATCCGCGGAGGGTATCCGAGGAAAGGTGCGGAGTTCAATTTATCTGCCGAGTCACCGTGCTTACGGCTGCTGGGCCTTCGCCCGAGCGGGGTAAATCTGTGTTTTAGGAACTCCTCTGATTTCAGCTCGTTCAGTTTCACCCTACGGCGCTAAAGCGGCTAGCTGCTTCTAAGCCAGGATATCGTCCACGTGAGCCGGACGCACTCCGCTAATTACCCCACGCTGGGCCTCGGCGGGGTCTAATGGCCGTCGGATCTAAAAGAACCATCAGATCCGAGGAGGTGTCTTGTGTGAAACGGTCCTCGCCTTCAGCCTTTTTTGCCTCCTCGAGTTTTTCATCATCTTAAAAATGCCCATTTGGGCGGACGCCAAATGGCTCGATGTACTCGGAAGAAACTCCGACTTCCCATCTGGCAGAAATGGCCATCTTCCTCGGATCATTTCTCACTTTCTCTCAACCGGCTCTGCTCTCGCCGAGGCTCCCTGGGACCGCCGTGATACTGCTGTGGTTTTTACAACCCTGGCTGGATGCCCCCCACCCCACCAAATTTGAATCTAACAGCTTAGCGGCCGCCGTCTCGCTAATTGCAGCCCTTTCTTTGCGAGCGTTTTGAATGCGTTTAGGCCAAATTACCAACTGCAATCCCCCACCGGGTCGACTTGATTAATAGACCTTGTTATAATTAACCTCGTGTGCATCTTCATTTTCGGAGCGTGAGTATTGATTTACCGGGTCAAATGCGTTCTGAGTGGTTTCCCATTTTCAGTCTGCACGGAGAGAAGAGAATTTCCCCCACGATGGTGTGCAGTAAAAGCGAGTGACCGAGTCATCAACACGATATGGAGATATGGGAATGCATATTTTTTCATGGAGGCATCTAAACACAAATGGCCACATTTGGATTCTCATTGTGGGCATTCATTTAATGGTGGAATTCTACTTTAAGTGATCACTTAGGGCTTTTTCTAAGGTTGAACTAACGACGGGGGGGAAAACATTTTTATTGCATGTTATTGAGCATCGTGTCATCGTTTGACTTCACACCAAAGGGCACAAACCACCTTGGAAAAGTAACGAGAAACCTGGTACCAAGACTGTTTCAATAGAGTTTTTAATTCAAGAGAAATTCTCAATTCCAATTTGGATGGAAACTATAGGAAAATGGCTTATGCTTAAAAGGTTAATCGTGGTGGTGGATGCATTATGCTGTGGGTCTATAATTCCAAGCTGCTACTGGAACTGGTAGATTGCTCAAAAAAGATTGCGTTTTGAGGAAAGAAAATACCTCAGAGTTCTTCAGGACATCTTCCAACCTTCAAATCTGTTAGAAGAATCTGAACCCTGAAGAACTTTGGTCAGTGTAAGGGACCAGACATGACCAAGGACAAAAAGTGATCCATAAATTAGAGCAACTTCAGTTTGATAATATCGAAATGGGAAACAAAGGGTCTAACGTCAATACAAAATAACTTGAATATAAGTAACGTAGATTTAGGCCCAACTGAACTGAAGTCAACTGAACAGTAACAAAACACAAGCAAAACTGACCTCTGGATAAAGAACCAAGTCTGATTAAATAGGGGTGGAGTAGCCTAAACTTCCCACATGGAGGAACAACATAATAGAAGTACAACAAACCAAAAACACAAAACCTAACAAATAAAGCAGAAACTTAATACAAATAAGTGAATGTTAATATGACAAAATAACTAAAGTCAACTTAGAAAAATAGGGGTTTCCCCCTTTAGTCTTTGGAACAGTGGTATGTTTCAGCTGGGTTGTAGTTTGCAGAACACTTGTTGTTGGTGGTGGTAGAAGCAGGCAGATGAAATTCTTCTTTCAAAGCCACGATAAATTCGAGGTTATCGTTTTCGCTTCTGTTCTGTTGTGACATCTCTGCCCACAATGTCTTTGTGCGGTTTCAGAGGAGCCGCGGTGTTTGGCAGAAGTCGGATTTCTGCTGATGTTTCCCGGCTTGTGCGCGGTTGCTAAGTGTTCTCAGGTGTCAGTTTCAGGAGCGCCATGAAAGCCGAATTTGATCTATAAAGTAAATCCCCTCAGCAGAGAGTACAAAGATGGAGCACATCAAAGATATTATATCCTCTACCTTTTTTTTTTTTAAAAAAAGAGGGAATACACCTTAAAGCAGAATTCAACATCACGAAAGCACATGCTTAAGAACCACGCTTGCTCCGGAGCGTCACTATTTTTATATTCTTACAACTGAGAGGATATTCAAATAAAGATTTTTTTTTTAAAAGAGGAATTTTCCCTTGTACTATCTTTATACATTCACTGTCAGGCTTGGGAAATGTTCCAGAAAAAAATAAACAAGAGAGGGACTGAAGTAATGATAGTTTTTTTGGAATTTGTTTAGTCAAAAAGTCCACTTCCAAGGCCCCTTAACTCAACATAAAGCGCACGGTGTGATCTCCAAAAAGTGGCGTAATTACAGAGAGATTAAATGGGGGAAAAAGCAGCTAATACTAATACACTCGTACACTCACTCCTTACTGTTATAAAAAAGAGGGAGAGTAGAGGGATGG
This sequence comes from Menidia beryllina, assembly GCA_013363375.1. Taxonomy (NCBI): domain Eukaryota; kingdom Metazoa; phylum Chordata; class Actinopteri; order Atheriniformes; family Atherinopsidae; genus Menidia; species Menidia beryllina. The sequence goes on from JABUIW010000051.1 coordinate 439,143, forward strand.
GGCCATTAATAATGAATCCAGTGTCATCATTAAGGCACCAAATGATTAAAACATTTTCCCAAGCTTCAAACGGTGCTTTTGCTACCCCAGAAAAAATGCCGCAGTTGTGGATCTTGCAAAGGAAGAGAGCCCCTTCAGTGTGCTTGTGAAATAAAGTTTAGCTTTCTTTTCTTTCATCTTTCCACCTCTTTTTTCCCCCCCTTCTTATTGGAATGTTGAAACAACAAAGTGCTGGTATTCCTTTTTTGAAAACAAACAAAAAAAGACCAACTTTTGTGATCCATAAATCCGCAAAGAGACGTGAACTTTTCATGCCAGGTCGGAAAACGACTACGGCAAACGTTCTTTTTTCCCAGCTGTGATCATCTGGTACGCTATTGTTCACCTCTGAAGATTACATTAAATAGCTTCAAATAAGAAATGAAAAATAACTAATGGAGGGGGTTGTACTATTCTGGTATTTTCTTTCTAATCTCTTTATTTCCCTTTTCCCCCCCAGGCCTATTGCTCCCGGAGCTCATTGCAATACTTTAGCTTGTGTACAGTCTTATCAGCACAGTGCTGCCGTTGTTTTTTTTATTGAAGTTTTCCTCCACCATGATGACCGACGGGGTTTCTAGTTTTACCCATTAGTGGTCGTAGAACCTTTGTCAGAGGGATGGAATGATCTCTAATGGATTGGTAATAGTCCCCTGGGGCGAAATGCCTTCTTCTCACTCTGCGGCTCTTTGATGCCGCTAGCTAGCTCTGTACCCGGCGTAACCTCATCGCACGGTAATGACGAGTGGTGAAACTTCCTCCGAACTTGTTCCGTAACCTGTATCAACTCTTTGTGGTTGTTTTTTTTTTCACCTACAGAAGACCACCGTGATCAGCTGTACGGGTGGATGGTCGGCTTCGATAGATCCAAAATCCACTACGACTATCGCAGCTAGCAATGGTTGATAGGCGGGGTACACCCCTGGGCAGGTCGCAAGTCCATAGAGATGGACGAACACACACTCACATTAATTCCTTGGGGCGATTTAAAATATCCATTTTGCCTAAAATGCTAGTTCTTTGGATGCTGGGAGCCGGCCAGAGAACCCAGAGAGAGCCCACACAGACACAGGGAGGACATGCAAACTCCTGGTCCTCCGGGGACTTGAACCTTGAACCCTAGCTCTTAAAGCCTGTTTTTTCCCCAGGCAAAAATCTGAAGGTGAAGTTGAAAGGAAAAGCTATCGGAGCACTTGAACGTCAACGAAGAACTTTGCGGCCATTCAAGCAAAACTCCTGAAGAGATTTCTATTCAGTGCTACGTCTCACCATTGCTAAAAATGGTGCCATTGGATCTGTCGGCTGGACTGAAGTTTGACTTTTTATCAATCCAGAGTCCCGGCTCACCAAATAAGAGTACTGAAATTGGGTTTTGGACTTCCACGCTGGAGAGGGTAGCGGTAAAATACATCAGTCTTTGGAACGGCTAGCTTGGAATTCAAATCTTGACTAGGGCCGCTATCCAGTACGGATTCCCAGGCTAGGCCCTACCTGCTACCCTAAGCCCACCTCAATTGCAACCCCTTGTTGGAAGTCGCTTTGGATTAAAGCGTCTGCTCTATCAATGAACAGAGCGTAATCCCCAAAAGACAGCTGGGCTGTTCTGGCTTGTTTTACCATTTATAAGTTTTAAATTGTCAGATCATACATGGAACTACGTGGCCTGTGTCGTTTCGTCTGCACCGGTGATGATAGTGATATCAAAAGAATAATGATCAGGACTCTGTTAAAAATAGCAGTGATTATTCAACCATTTAAAAATGAATTAGCGTAGGAGGAGGAGATTTTGCAATATTGTGGGGTTCAGAAGGTTTTCTGTCGGTTTGATGACACAGCTTCCCTGATGAAAAGATAAAAAGGGAGCCAGATCCTCTGTGTCTATCAACCGGCCCCTTCTTCTTATCACATAATCAGAATTCAGACTAACCTGACACAAATTGCCGCTATATCGTTGTTTGAGAGATTTGAATCTCCCAACATGTGACTGGACGTCTTCCATGTTTTTTGAATCGACTAATGCAACGAGCACCACTTTGCTTTTTAAGGGCGAAAGAAAACTCAAATGAACACATAAATTAATCGCCCGGCCTCTTAATTTGATAGACCCCATAAAAGCTTAATGGAAACTTAATTCTGTCCTTGATTGAGGGACTTTTTTCCTCTCGTGCCATTTGGGTAAATTGGGTTATACAACCAGTTTGGAAACCCGCGTTGCTTGATGGATTGACTTTCAGATGCTAGCAAGTGTTTATTTGACGGTAATTATGTTCAGATTGACTGATTATTTGTCTTGCCGTTGGGTGCTCGGTACCCCTGTGACATTGCGGCACAGTCACAGGCTTTAGGGTTACGACTGAGCACTGCTTTGCTTTGTGCTCTAACCTCTTAGCCTTCACGATGTTTTAAAGACATTTTCAGGTAAAACGTCTGTTCCATACATCTGGAAGATATGTTAGCAGAAGGTATCTTTCAAAGGAGTAGACTCTTGCCGGACATACAAGTACTGGATAGCCAGATGGAGGCAGTTTAAGGTTCCTAACTGTTTAATACGTGTGTGTGTGTGTAAGTGTGTCCCAAATGAACCGAGTAAAAGGACGAGCACCGTAGCACACGTGCCACAAAATGACAAACGGCTCATTTAGCCCATTGTAACTGTCACTTTTAATGCCGAGGCCTCGCTCTTGTTAAGAATTTTTCCCCATAGAAGTGTGTAATGACTCCAGTTTGAATTATAGAAACGCATGTGGGACCGGCGTTTATGCGTATATTCTCAGGGCTCTCGAGGATATTCATTTTTCTTTTAGGCATTTCTTTTTTTGGTGCACGTTTCAGGTTAGAAGCTGGGCAGCTCAGCAGTTTTTTTCCCCCTCTGTGTTCCCTTAAATTCAGCGTTTTGCCGTGGCAATCTCGGACGATTGGAGCCCCGACGCCGTTTCCGGCGTAATAACGGGACGATCGGGCCGGGGCCCGGGGTAACTCCACTGTAAAACAACCTGTCACAGAAAAACAGCAATTCCAGCGGGGGTTTTGTGCGTACTCGGAGTGGCAATTTATTTGATGAGCGAGTCGCATGACCTCCGGGTCGGAAAAAAGCAATCAAAAGCTCGATGTGAAAGGTTTGTTTTTTTTTGTTTTTGAAGCTCTCAGAGCTGTTAAATGTCACAGATTTTTTCTAAAGTGGTCAATACAACGGTGACAATGATAAAAAATAAAAAATAAGTGGTGGTTTTTTTAGTGGGTGGAAGATGTCTCTAATCCCACCGGCAAGTAATGCGCATTCATCGGCGTTTGTCATTGGTCACCTTTATTAGTATGCAGGGGCCCTCTCATCTGTTTGGCCGGCTCTTTTGTTTGCCCGTGCTGATTGGAGGGGCCTCTGGTTCATTTAGATGCAGGGAGCGGTGACAGAAGAAGGCTTTAAGTGCAGAGTCTCCAGTTCCATTTTCATTTGCCTCCATTATTGAATTTGCCTGCTTCTCATTCGCCGTGATTGCATTTTGTGTCACCTCTAAAATAAAAAAATAATAATCCTAATGAAAAAAGAAAAACCCCGGAGGTACCGTGACACTCGATAGGGGGGGGGGGTTAACGGCCGCGAACGAAACGAAATAAGACGAGGCAAAAGTTTTGAAACCAAAAAAAAAAAAAAAAAAAGTTTCGGATTGTTCTTATTTCTGGAGGCTTTCTTGTTTGATTTGGTCGGAGGGGAAAATGCACGAAAGCTTTTAGCGATCGCGATTGCCATGCAGCCTGTAAATGTACTTTGGCATAGAAGCGGCAAAGCAGAAACCGGGGTGTTTATGTCTGTGCGTTTAGAAGACTAAGAGGGGCGAGCGGAGCAAGAGTGGGTGTGGAGAAAAAAAGTAATGGCAGGGATTCATTTAGGGCCCATTGAAGCTTTGAGAGAAGAAAAAAAAAAAAAGCGTCATCCCTGCCTTTTTCCTCGCCTACGCAGCTTCCACAATCTCCTAAGGTGAAGCATTTTTCATCAGGATTCATCGCAAAACAATATCATTCGAGACTGTAAAATTTAATCAGGGGCTTTAAAACACAATTATGGTTATCTGGGAGGACGCGGAAGAGGGGAGACGGTGGGGGAAAAAAAAAAATGGAGGGGGGACCTCCCCCGCACTGTCTGCGCCCCGGCGCTCGTCTCCCATTCGTCACCCGGCACAATATCTCCTCGGCTGGCAGAGCTAATAATGGGGAAGTCGGGGTGGGGGGAAAAACGGGACTCTGGAGACCCACCTCCGCCTTTCGCCGTGAAGATCAGATCAGTTCTCAAGTCGAATGCCTCCCCCCCCCCCCTTACCCCTTGCCACAGTGGATTCTGCTTGTAAGGATTGTATCATTTATAAAATGGAGTGGACCAATTTGACGTCTTTTTAGGGGTGTGAATAATGCAGGTCTGTGGACAACGTTGAGAACCCTCTCCCCTCTTTGAAGAGTTCGTGTCATTTTGGCCACTCCGTTCAACTGAACAAAAAAAAGTTGCAGTTTTTCTGCCTCCGTTGCCTTGGCGATCCTCAACAATTCGTCCACGGAGGGCTCGGTTTCCAGTCCGGAGACTTTACGGTCATTCGTCAAATCGGAGAAGTCGTTTCCACCTAAGTAGCCACTTTCGCAATTGCCTTTTTATAATTTTTTTTTCTTCTTCTTCTTCTTCTTCTTCCTCCCTTCCCCTCTGAGTAAACATGCTTAGAGGCGCTGTACGGCGGAGTGCCTCGCAATTACACAAAGGCTCTCCTCGGGGGGAACCTGCCGCTTGTTTTCCAGTCGGCTCACGTGTTTACTTCCCCCCGTTGCGCTGGGGGGAGTTTCTTATTGCGAAGCGGGCCCGAGCGGAAAAGCACGAGCTTTTATTTTAATTACGGTTCGTTTGACTCGTTTGCGCAGAGACTTGGCAGGTGCGCCCCACGTATACCCACCAGCTTGCCGTCCCCCAGCTGTGTTATTCGAGAGCACACAAACTTGACGTCGTACCCTCTTCGGTGCTTGTCGTGTGGCCTTTTCGGTTCAAAGAATCCCCAATTCATTGGTGAAGCTATATGATGGGTAACTCTGGCCTGCAAGATGAAAGATACTATGGCGGTTAGCTGAACATCTCTTTAGATTCTAGTTTTTTTGTGTGTAAATTTGTTTTTTTTTGGTTTATTTTTACTTTAAAAAAAGGCCATTTCTACATCTAATTATTTATTCATATTACTGGTGGTATTCGTCCAGTTGCGGTCACCATTTGCTCATCCAGTAGCCATGCCTGGGGTACGGGATGAGACCCTAACCCTAACCCCAAAAGCGCTCCGTGTGTCCGCCCCCTCATTTTGTTGGGTCTCGCGCGAGTCAACGTTTGCCAGAGTTGCAGATTTGTTGCGCTTGTGTAATGTTCTCCGGCGCTTCCCACCCCCACCCCCGAAGAGGTTGCACTCAAAGAAAATGAAGGCAATTTGTTTCATTCCCCCCAGTTCGCCACCTTCTGTGGTGCCAGCCGTCGAGTAGACAGTGGGATCCTGAAACAAGAGTCTCAAAAAAACACAAAAAACAACCAAAAAAAACTCTTTCGGGAAGTCAGAAAAAAGCTGCTTTTAAAAAAAACATGTCTTCATTAAAAATTAACAGTGACGCGGAACTCACCGTCTGATGCTGGACCCCTAGTTTGTCTTTTCGGGGTTTTCAGTAGACATGTGCAGCATGAGGAAAAATATTTCGAGATGTAGCAATGAGAGAAGTCAACGTCTCGGGTCTGACAAAGGTAAGAGAAGAAGATAAAAAAAAAAAACCTTTAAGGTTTTGATATTGCAGATTTCATAGCAAATCTGGGCTTTTCTTCAGCCCCTCTCTCTGTCTATATACCTGCAAATGGTGTCAACAGTATGAAGGCTTGAATTGAGATAGTTTGCTAATAATTTGACTCTCCGATCCAATGGCTTAGCCCGGGCTGTGCCCTTCCCTTTAGGTCAAATCTAAAAGGAAGGGTGGTAAACTGCGATGGTAAACTGCGATTCTAAAAAAAAAAAAAAACGACAGTTTACACCTTACACCTTTCCCAGATATGACCTCTGTTTGGGAATAATTCTAGAGAATTGAGAAAAATACAGATCGAAACTCTTTGATTTTTTGTCTTTTAAACGCACTTTAGGATAAATGGAAGCAGGGGAAACAAGAGGTCAACTTTTCATAAAAATCAATGCTGCGAAATTTTTGTGAAGGCTAAGCGTTCACCTTGTCTCTTGAAAAAATAACTCTCAAACTCTGCCAAAACGTCTGATCCGACGACCCAGAGCTCCGAACGTTCGGCCTGGTTTTGGACAGGAGGGTTTTGTGATGGCGAGAAGGGGGTCGCTATCACCAAAAACCTGTATGCCGATATTGTCATGAGTTGATGGGTATCTCAGTATGGGTATTGGGTTTTCCTTTGTGTGTATGTGTGTGAGTGTGTGTGTGTGTGTATGTGTGCGCCTACAGAAAAAGAGGAAGTCCGAATGTGCTATCGAAGACTGATTGTCTCGATTTCCTCTGCACCCCCTCGCTCGGCTCTCGGGGAAAGTCTCTCTGTGCGAAAGGAGGAGGGGGATTGAAGATAGATTTGAGGAATTGGCGAAGGGTGGAGAGTGACAAGTACCGAGAGAATGATCCTAATAAAAATTAAAAAAAAAGGAGCCTAGTGGATGACCTGGAAGCTCTCGGAGTGAGTTGCGCAAGACGTGACGGGCCCGCCCCCCCGGAGACGGGACAATAACGGCAAACGCATGGGCTCATCAGGCGAGGACGGATCGCCGTTACGGCCGTATTCATCATCGCAAATAGGGAGAGGAAGGGAAGAGATGTGGGACGAGTGGCTAGCAGCACTGATGAACGCTCATCAACGGGCTCTCTTTAGAGCTATGGCCGCTGATTGGTGCCGGGGCCATCGCTGCCTGGAGTGGGGGGGGGGGGGTACTCTGCTCTGCTGAACGCCAGAAAAATCCACTTAATTGGCTCGCAGAGGCTGGCTTTTACTTTTACCAACAATCCGTACCCAAATCGGGCCCGTTGTCTACAACGAGAGCGAGTCAATAAGCGGACGCACTACCCATTAGCGGTGCTAATGGGTATCCTCAAAACCTATCCCTACCGTTAGCCGTCAAACAGCACTCGGGGGGGCTAATCTCCGTTGCTCTTTACCGTTTCTGGTCGCTTGGCTTGTTCGATTCGAGGCTCTTATGTTCGGGATGTTGGCGAACTCGCTTTCTGAAACGAGCCCTGAGCGAGAGGTACCCGTCGTCAAGTACAGATGTGGATTGGAAAAGGCGAACTCCATCATTGCCTCACCCAACGTTTGCTTCATCTCTGTTGTATAACTGTTCTCCTGAGTGCTTACAGGACTCCGCATTGATTGACCAACCGATAAACAGTCGGGCAGGATATGAATTGCGGCGATGACTCAGGTGTTATTTTTATAATCCACTTCAGTTTTTGTTTTTTTTTCTCCAAGGCCTGGTGTTTGTTTTTTTTTCCCAACAAAGCAGCTGTCTCTGACCCTAAATTGCTTGTTAAGGTTATGGCACCATCATTAGGAAGGGTGGATGATTGCATATTTTCAAAGCCATTTAAACACTCCTCAAACCTTGGCTCCTCTAAAGAGCCGGCTTGAACTCTGGAAATTGCAGTCTGCGGGTTTTTACAAAGCGGGAGACGACCTGTAAGGAAATCGTCCTCTTGTATATTTCTCGTGAAGCTGCGTCAGAGATTCCAGTCAGGTGTGGGCGAGCGTCCGGTTTCTCCTTGGAAACGAGCCGCGCCCCAAAGCAGTTTTGCTTCATCGATAAACATGCTGATTTTTGTGAAAACAAAATTTTCCGAGGGGGGGGGGTCGATACGGGATAGTGTTGCAGCCACTGGCAAAGGAAAACATTTCTCTAATATAAAAGGGGAAAAGGGAACAGATCTACAACACGTCCAGTTGCCTGATCTAAACCAAAAAGAAACCGAAAAAACCAACTTGCCGAGGAAGACGAACTGATAGATGCTAAACTAAATGCCGGGATGCTCGAAAAAGATCGTTTTTTCATAGAAAGATCCGTATTCCCATCAAGATCGCTTCCGTAACAAACATTAGGAACATAAACAAGAAACATTGTAACCTATCTGGAAATTTCTGTACTCATCAAATGAGTATCACACCTAAAGTTGAGGATATCAGCTACTTCTTAAAACAAAATCTTGTGTGTAAATTGCTTAATTGCCAGTCTTGGTCATTTACATAAAGACATAAAATGGAGAGCTGTTTAGACTGCTCATGCCCGGCCTCTTTTTTATCGCATTAATTTCGGCACAACCCAGTGAAACTAGCCATGACTTTGAATATTTGGCCCCCAAGGAATTGTGGGAGACAATGATTACCATTCCTCTCTCAAAGGGACAGTGTTTTTCCCCTGATAAATGTAATGGTGGAAGCCTGGAGGTCCTATCCTGTCTGCCTCGTTGATACCCTCGGGGTCATTCAATCAAAGGAGATCTGTGCAAAAAAACAGTAAAATTAACCAAGCGCGCCGTAATGATGTTGACTCGCAACTTGGAATAAGTGGATGTGTAAAGGAGTGGAAAGGTTGTGCTGCTCAGCTCCTATTTCTCTCCCACATTTCGCCCGGAAGAAAAGTCTGAAGTCTGAAGTCTACGGTCCGGTTTAGAGAGGTCACTGTTTACTGTCTGCTTTTTATTCACTTTTCGGGAAAAAAAAACCTGCCATCTTTCTTTAGAAAAGCTTATCTTGTTGCATTGTTCACACAGTGTTTTAAAACTTCCCTGCCTCCATGTTCATCCACAACTGTTCCCCTTATATAAAGCATTTGCATAGGTAGCATGTTTAGTGGAGAAATCTAAAGTGATTTGAAACTGGAAAGGTTTTTTTTTTGTTTTTTTTGTAAACGCCTTTTTCAATATTTTTCTTTTTATCGCATTAAATGAAATGGACCAAATCTTGCTCACTTCATATAGCCGACTTCTTCCTCAAAACTGATTCAACATGACAGTTCTTTCACTCGGCTCTATTTTTATTTTTATATTTTTTTTTATTCCTGTATTTTTCTCCCTGCCAAGAGACAGCTACACCACAAGTGCTTTTGAGCTAAATGTGACCTGACCATATGGTAGTGGAGCCCTCAGAGGTCACGTGCACATTTAAAAAAAAAAAAAGGGTCTCCTCGGGAAACTGTGTCATCCAGCAATATAGCGCGGCAGAAATGGCTGCGTCAAAGTTTTCGTTTTGGCACTCTGGGGGGAAGGATGAGGTAATGAACACAATAAATATGTGCGCGTTGACAAACGGAAAATGTTTAATGGTGCACGAAAAATTGATGCACGACTCACCAGACCCGACACTAGAAGGGTAGAAATCTTCATTTCCACAAGTAAATACGGTCTTATTGAATTTTAGACTGGGCCCCGTTTCCCTCTCAAATCTGCTCATTTGCAGGAAGCTTTCGGTTAATGTAATAATGTAGACCGTGCAGCCCCCCCCACTCCCGTCCCTCCCTGCTCAGTCATCTTAGCAGCAGGAGTTTGCCTTTGAGGTTTCTAATTGACTACAAAAGAAAGGAGGATGAAACACCGATATTTGCTCCTTCCGAGTATTTTGGAAAGAGTTTCTTGGGTTTTCTGATGTTAAACCTTTTAGCTCACCGCTTCTACGCCTCCTTCTGTGGCTTTTATGACAATCATTGGTCGTCCGATGGACGAATGAGCCGTCAATCCATCTCATCAATGTCTTGTCTCGGGGGTCGGATGTTGGGGTTTGATGTCATTTAGCATTAAGGAAGGTGTTGGGTGGGTTACAGAAAGGTAGGACTCCACTAAATATCTAGCTTGATTATATCTAGCATGCGTCAGAGGCCTCGAATGGTGACAAATCGGTCATTTTGTCACTTCTTACCATTAATTTAGTTTTTTAGGGCCATGGAGTTAGACCCATTTCTCTACTTTGGTTGAACCAAAAAAATTAGTTTAAAAAGTCCATTCAACATGAAAGATATATCCACATCTATGGCTGTTTGATCAAATGACTGGAAAATACGCAGTTGGAAAACAGAGTGTGAGTAGGTCCTCGTGCACCACCTTCCAGATACATTCCATTTTCTCGCTAGTCTGTGATAAGCGTTAGCCCGAAAAACCGAAGACAAAACCATAATGGGTTTCAGAGGAACCCCTGTCTTTTTCCGCGCTTTTCCAAATGTGTTTTTCACAGCACACCCCCTCCTGTTTCAGCCCACCTACGTTCCATAACGTTGAACCTCAGTCATTTTTTTTTTTGGTGGGGGGCAAGCCGCTCGTAAATCCTCCGCTTGCGGCCGAGAAACAAATTCTCCACCGCATCTGCTGAGTCGGTGTTTTCGCCCGGAATAAAAAACGGTCCGGAGCGCCGGGGCTTTGCGAGTGTCCGGCCACACGTAAAAGACCGGCAGTTAAAGCCCAGCCGGGACGCGTTCCTCAAGTCGGGGGGTTCACCTCTGTCTCGGCACGGCGATGCCCTTATCCATCATCGGGTAGTCGAGCAGCGTTTCTCCATGACGAAACCCCCCCCTCCGCCTTGGCCGTAACACAGGATAACACTGGGATAATTGCTGTTTTTGTGACACTGTATAAACCTTTTGAAGGCGGGAGATGTTTTTAAGAGAATCTTTAAAGGAAAAGCTCCGGGGTCACGTGAACAAGACCTTGGGGGAGGGGGTTCTAGCAACTGCGATCCCTTTGGGAAGGTTATCGGAAATTAACCTGTGGATGCGGTTTGGCAGTTGGTTGATTATTTCCGGCAGTTTTTTGTTTTTTTTTTATCTTGTAACAACCCCGAAGCACGTTGTGACAGCAAGGTCCAAGTTATTTGAATAAAGCACAGCCTACCCCCTTCCCCTCTTTACCACCCTTACCATTTATGAATGCAATACACCCCTCTCCCCCTCGATGAATTGCGCTTTCTGACGGGAACATGATTACAAGAAGTCGTGGCTGTGGGCCGTTTCGGCAGGCAGACCGAGCTCCATGTCATCCCTAAGAGGGGTGTGAATAAATGTCCCTGTCTCTACCAAGGCCCCCTTCCTTAATCAGTGTCGGATGGTAATGATTAGCTTCCTGCATGAGGGTACCCAGCTCCAGAATCCTCCCCATAACTCATAACATTGTTAATGATCTGCCCCGGGAAAGACAATGCCCTTCTTTACTTTTGGGCTTATCCCCGTCCTAATCTCGGCCGCGTTCGAAGTTCCCCAGAATTCGATTCAATTTATTATGACAAGTGCTTTGCTGGAATCAGGCCACACTTCACATTCAAGGATGCCAGGTGATTGTATCTAAATCCCTCCGCTCGGTTTAGCAGTCCATTCAGTTGTTTTATGGAGGAGGAGAAGAGAAAAAAGGCGACATGGATGGAGGGGGGGGGGGGGCTTCTGCCTCAGGTCACGGCTGGGGACGGAGGTGGATTACCGCGACATCATTTCATTCGGCGTCTGTTACCAAAACCGGGATTAATAACACGGCGAGGGATTAGAATTTATTATCATCCTTCTCCCCCCGCTTTGGCATCTGTTAAGGGCACCGGTCCTTGAAAAGAAACATATTTTCACCATTAAGCCAACACCGCAGAAGGGGTGGGGGGGGAGGGGGCCGCCTTTGTCTTTGCCGGGCGCCATCCAGAACCTTTGCCGTTTGCTTTAATAGAACCACCCTGAGCAGAAAAGAGAGGCGTTTTCTACCAGTTGGGCCGGTGACTTAAACCTCGGGAGGCCCCGGTTAGAGCCTTTAAAGAGGATTTAGACGCCCGTATGTTCTCAAATCACAGCAAAACCTTTCATATATTCAAATTGTTTGCTGTTTTAATGACATTTAGGTCTAATCGGCTCTAAAGCTACGAGAAATGAGTGATTACTGGTAGCATCGTGCGGTTATGTATGAGGATACGGGATGGGACGATACCCTCTGAGGGACGATACCCTCTAAGGCGCGTTGCTGTGTAGGGTCGCATTTAAAATCCATTCATTTATTTTTAAGTGGAGTGCTGTCCATGGAAACTATCAGCGTCTTCGGACAAGGCATCGAATTACCGCGCGCATTTGTCAATAGCGTTTACCCTCATGCTCAGTTGCACTTCAGGGAACACCGTTCGCAGCGCGGGACTTTGAGACAAAAGAACGATAAGAGTTCACCTTGAAGTATTGATTTCCTGCCATCTTGAACATGTACTATAAATCCACTATAAATCCATGGGTGTGTGCTCATTTTTCTTCTGTTTTTTTTGTGTCTCTTGTGCAGAGATACTGAACGGGGGCGTGTACGTGGACCAGAACAAATTCCTGTGCAACGCCGACAACATCCATTGGCGGGATATCATCAAGAACCCCCAGGCGGAGCTGCTGGTGGTACAGTCCAACAACAGCAACATCGGATGTAAGTATGACAGCAATGGAGAATTAGGTGGAACTGTTCACTCCAAAACATCCATTAGCAAGCGCCCGGTCGCCTTCTCCCCTATTTTTTCTTTTTTTATGAATTCACTCCGTTTGCCTGACTGTGATTTGGAAGACATATCACACCATTGTGGTGCTTTGGTGGCGTCTCTGCCGCGAGGCCCCCACGGAACCGCTGTCCACTGTGCACTTTTTTTTTTCATTTTTTAGATCTCAGTGAATCTGACAGCTGTTTTGAAGTCGCCCCCTTCCCCTTACCCTCCCCCGTCCTACTCCATCCTCTCCGCATTCCCCTCCGTCCCCCGAGCTCCTTCTTCTGCTTTGGGACTGAGCAGCCGTCGCTCTTCCACTGGATCCTCCCCCACCCCACTGACCCCTGACCCCTGACCGAGGCAAGAGCGCAGACGCAAGAAAAATCCACAATTTTGGGCAGAGAGAAAGCCGGGAGACGTGGGTATTTTGTTGATTAAACGTTGTGGGCATAGGAAGAGGGGGATAAAAAGCTGCTAGGAACAAGAGGAGGTGGACCAGAAAAAAAGCAAAAGAAGAAAAGATGATGAGAGAGCGTGGGTGTTTAGGTTGCCAAATTGAGGCCCCTCGCTGAGACGTAGCGGGTATTTAACATGAACGACCCCACAGTGGGAGTGGTGGAAGAGGCTGGGTGACAGTCGGTGGCACTCTTCCAGTTGCTGTGTAATTAACCCGTAGTCAATTAAGCCTCCATGATGGGCCGCTGGCAGCGGGGAGTGAGAGCCTGTCGGTCACGCTCCTGGTGGTGCCTCAAGTTTATTTATCTATTTTTTTCCACAAGTCCAGGTCTGTGGAGTGGGTTTGACCGTTCTCTGGTGTTTTTGTCTTGTCCTCCGCAGGCAGACGATGTCACCGCTCCTGTCACGGACGCTGCTGGAGCCACCAGGAAGACCAGTGTCAGACGTGTGAGTGTGAACTAGCGGGGTGAAAAAAAAAAAGATAATTTTCTCGGGTTTTCCCCTTTAAAGGCGCCAACTTCACGTGGCTGGAATAAAACAACAAAAAATAAAACAAAAAAAACTTTTTTGAATATTTTAACATTGCAGACAACAACTAGGTAGGCTAATCGTGAAGTAGCTAGCCAGGCTAACACACTACATTTGAATGTACAGTATATGTTAACTCATTGACTGCCAGCCATTTTCAGAACAGAGAGTCGCTCACTGCCAGAGGTTTTTGAGAATTTTGACTGATTTTTCAAGAGCCACAGAATAGTTTGTGCTATGACTATGTAAACAACGAACCCACCAAAAGAAAGAGTAGACTCTCTTCTATCATCAGGAAAAAACTATTTGTTTCTACCTTATTCCGTTTTTCCTCGACGTGCGCCTCACCGGCGCCATTTCTCTCATAGCGAACCATTGCGTTTGTTTTTATTTGCTTACAATCAAAAATGGCACAGCTACCTAGAGGGTAAATTTGTTAGTCCATACTCTGTCTAGAAGCCGATATTTACGGAAAAACTTTCGCCGATCGTCCCCCAAGCCACTCGCATTGAAAAACATAAAAGACGTCTATAGACGTCTTTGGCAGTCAGCGGTTGGATTTGAAAAGACGTCTATAGACGTCTTTGGCAGCGAATGAGTTAAGATAAAACAACAAAAAAAGCAAAGAGTTGGCATATTTCTGGTGAGCTAGGCTAAAATTACTATGAGAATCAACAGCAGCTGCTGAAAATAAAGATTCAGGTGTTTTCATACTTCATACTTTCCGCCGCTTGCTTTGAATGCTAAGCAGCTAACACGGGGGCTCCACTTAGCTTGCAAAGCTCGTTTAATCCAGCGATAATGTGCGTATTAAGTGGAAATCAAACTAAGGACGAAAGGCAGTTTCAGTTAACGGCAGGCATGAGTTATGGGCTAATGGTTTTTCCTTTTACATCGCCGGATAGGAATGTCCATGTTTTATGTCCCCGCAGAACAGAGGTTGCTAACTTACCAACGCCTCAATTAAAATATTGCCGGAAGTTTCTTTGAGATTCAAACAATGGTCTTCATAAAGGGGAAGGTAAATTAGTAACAGCTGTGCTCTAAATGGTAAAAAGCCAGTCAGAGGTCTGACTTTTAGCCACAAAACACAGTATTTTTAGCTTTATTTACATAACCAAACTATATATAAATTCCCTTTACAGGATAATGAATCAGGCTTATTCAAAGTCCAAGTGTTTTTTTGAATAGATGGATGCCTCAAGAACCTGATGTCACAGTAATTGAGCGTTTTTATTTTTCATCACGTGGCTGCAATATTTCAGTGAAGCTCACAATGGCTGCAGCTATTTGGAAGCCAAGGGGCCTGTTTGTTTGCACCTCCCACATGAGGAGAGACTTGTTGAAACCGTCCGACTGGTAAAACACCCTCAGAAATCGCAGTTTTAGATTCCAGGGGTGTGGTTTTTAAATCGTCAAGAGACAGATAACTCGTTTGAAAAATGCTACAGATTTTGGATGGGATTGTTTTATTATTTAGAGTCCCGCCTGCCGCTCTTTTAAAGCCAATTGAAGCTTCTATTGTTTGTTTTAGTTCGAAAATAAGGCGAGTAAATGCCTCGTGTCGTTCTGGAAATGGAGAACTTTTTTTCACCGAGATTAAACAAATGGTCAAACAAACTTCATGATATGAATGCTTCAACATTTTCTTCCTGCAGGTCGGATATAAATCTGAATTTCTCGCATAATGAAAACATTTAATCTTGTCATTTTGCAACTGGACAAGTTACTTATAATATTGTGAAAATGCAGCTTTGATACATTTCTGTTTAATGATAAGGTTTAAGGTAATATGACCTCAGTTTGGGGGGGGGGGGGGATTGGTGGAAAAATGAAGGATATAGCTTTAAAGTCTATAATCTCGCATAATCTGTTTGATATTATTTTTTCTAGCACCTTTGGGCACATCTGTTTTAAGCCTTTTGTACAAAATCTATTGAACTCGAGGCCAAAATCAAGGGCCAGCTCTGCAAATTCCAATAATAGGTTTGGGAATGACGTCTCCGTTGCCTGGCACTATCACAAAACTATATTGATACAGTACAACTCGATCAATGTTTAAAAAAAAAGAAAGAGTTATAACAACACGGGCATTGCAAGCAGACAGAAAAGAAAATCGAATCAAAGGCATCATCGAGACGGCAAGAAAATGCAAGATATCTTGGTTTTCTTTCTAATTTGCGGCGTGTTCTACCGTCTCTTTAGGCAGATGCCGGCTTGTTTATCTCAGACTAACTTGGACTAATAGACAACAGAGCTTTGTTGTTGTTGTTTTTTCCCCCCACTACTGCATCATTATGTCTGCAACTCAGCAGAGAGTGAGCACAGCAGTTTTTAATGCCTTTGTTAGGAGCTCCTGCTGACTCGCTGTCCTCGTCTTCCTCTGCGGATCTGCAGCGGGGACCGAAAAAAGTTGCACTTAACAACTGATAAAAGTATCGCTTTTCCATCATGACGTCCTTTATTCCAAAGAAAGGGAAAGGGCTCCTTGTTTTCCAATAGTTGGCATGGCAACAGATCTAGCCGTCTCTGGGAATCGACACAGTTTGGAAGGCCCACGTGGCTGGAAATACCCATTGTGCAAACACAGATACAATCAACCAACGAAATCCAGCAGAAATGAAAATTTTTTATGTTTGTCCACGCGTGTGTGTATGTTTTACACTCTTATTTTCTAGGAGCAACGTCCCACCACCCACTATGGAAGGTGGAGGATGAGTTAGTGCTCTATTGTTTGTTTTTTTTTATTATATTTGAGCATTCAGGCTTTAAAACAAAAAAAACAAAAAAAAAAGTACAACCTTTAGGCTTCTGAAGTCCCCTAATTCGTTTCTGCTATCAGCCACAGCTTGAGATGAAAGGTTGAGGGTGGTGGTATTGTCTCCTTTTTTGTGCACGAATGTGTGTGTTAGACCTTTTCAAATTCACTCTTTTCCCGTTTTTTTTTTTTTTTTTTTTTTTTTTTTTTT
>JABUIW010000051.1:455997-483520 GCA_013363375.1 Menidia beryllina
GTCTGAAAACGAGCCACGGTGTTTAACTGTTGATAAATTGGTTTTCATTTTATTTTTGGTGGGTAGGTGGGGTGGGGGCTGTAAAGGTCTTTCTGCTGCAGTGGCACTCTTCAGACAAGCTAATTGGCGATTTGGCGTTTCGGTTAATATCCCCCCTTTATCGCCCGTTGGCGGGCGTCGTCCGGGGGCGATATTGCGGCCGTAAATTCACAGCAGGGCTCGTCCAATTCAATTACGCTCGTTTTAGACGAAATGAGACGCCAAGAAGAGGTTTATGGGCAAAACGTTTCGCCATTTACATGGCGGGCCGAGGATCAACGCCTCCAATTTTTCTCCCGTTTGGCGTCCAGAGACACGAGGGGACAGCCACGCAAAAATGAAATGCGGCTCTAATACTCTTTCACCGGTTGTGAGTTCTCCAGGGAAACACTCACCCACCCCCCAGCCTCCCCAAACCACAACGACAAGTTGGACCAGGGTCTCCTTCCTCCTAACTCAGTCCATGTAACCTCTCCGCAGGCCTGCACAAACTTCAACGACAGCGGAGCCTGCGTGACCCAGTGCCCCCAGCCCTTCGTCTACAATCCCACATCTTTCCAGCTGGAGCACAACCCAAGAGCCAAGTACACCTACGGGGCCTTCTGCGTCAAGAAATGCCCCCGTAAGTCTGAGAGAGAGAGTGTAGCTTTTTCTACTATTGATTAGTTTTTTTTAAGATGATTTCAGAGCTCACCGTGGCTCAAAACTGATCTTTTATTGTGGTTTTTCCGCCGGTTTAGGCATTTATCCTATGATCCAACCCGAAACGAGACTATCCAGACAATCATTTTAAGCCCAAGACAAATGGCTGAAACACTACCCAAAAGCCCGCGTCTGGATCCGCGGGTTTTGCCTCGCCATCTGCTCCGGCCTCGGGCGAGAGAAAAAAGTCAATCTTGGCTTTTTTTTTTCTTTCACGGTCTCGGAGTCAGAGCGCGGCAGCAACTCACCGAACGCGCATTTAAAAATCAACAGATTGCATATTCAAGACCCAGTGATTATCAAATGAGCACGGGGCTGCTACATGGCTCCGGCGCCAATGTGATTTAAACGTTTTAATCTTTCCCCTTCAGGTCCCCCTCGCGCGGGATGTCGTTCTTTGAGCGACTCCTTCGCTCTGTTGTTTTAAAAACTGGGAAAAGGCGCGCTTGTCTGGGAATCCGCTGAGGGGCCTCCTCACTACTTTGTTGTTTTTCAGACAACTTCGTGGTGGACCACAGCTCCTGCGTCCGAGCGTGCCCCAGCAACAAGATGGAGGTGGAGGAGAACCGGATCAAAATGTGCATCCCGTGTACCGACATCTGCCCGAAAGGTAAAGCGTTTACCTCTGGTTCTGCCCGAGGTTTCTGCCTGTTAAAAGGAAGTTTATCCTTGCCTGTGTCGCCTAGTGCTTGCTCATGGTGGGAATTGTTGGATTTCTGTAATTAGCTTCAGAGTATGGTCTGACCTGCTCTGTTTGGAAAGCGCTGTGAGACAACTGTTGTTGTGATGTGGCGCTACATAAATAAAATTGAATTGAATTGAATTGAGCACGTACTAGGATGAGGACACTGCCTTATTCTGTGTCGTTTGTCGGGTCTTTTGGGGACATCGTTGCCAGTTATTTACACTGAACGGATTCCGTTCCACAAAAACTTAAGTCAACTACCTCTCTGCTTTCTCCCCTTTTTCTCGGCTCTATATTTCCTGAATATGGAGGAGCTTAAGCAGCTATAACGTTTTAATCTGATTGCCTTATGCTAACAGCGGTGATATCGAATGAGCATTAACCCAGAGGAATTACTTGAAGAGCTTAAGGGGAAAACGCAATTTGCTTTCGCGTGGGTGGATTCACGTCATAATTATAATGTTGCCCAAATATACTCGCGTATGCTTACCAACAACCTCTTTGCATTCAAAGTTAGCTGTGAAAAGTTAGCCTTCAGCGACAGAGCAAGGCCTCTCTCTCCTCTTTCTTATGTCATGAAATCAATAAACCGTATCAGGGTTTTTTTTCCCCCACCCTCCCTGGGGGTTATTTTGACCACAATGTACGCATGAATGACATTCAAAACACTACAATTCCAGAATAAGACTTTGGCTGACACACCTTGTTTTTTTTTTCAAATAGGACCTGGTCTGTATTAATGTAGTCACAAGATGATAAGTGTGATATGAATAGATTCAAAACGAGAATCTACATTTGCCTGATCGGTAATTGGAATTTGTTTGGCATCAAACTATCTAATGTGGAATTAAACGGCATTAGTTCGATGCAAAAGATCAGACCCCTTCATCACACCGTCCCCACAAAAGGCAAATTGAGCTGCCCTTTCTCTCTGGACGGATGGCAATAATGTTTTCCTACCGGCTCCGTGGCATCCATTGATTGGCCAATCTCTCCGTTACATCGTCACAACGCGGGGGAGGGGTTAATGAGGGATAGCCCAAGGAACTGTGGGAAATGATAACAAATTAACATTTCAGATGTGGAATTGGCTGGTATAAATCACCATCAGAAACTGGTTACGCCACTTAACGCCGGCCTTATTCATCATCCCCTCCGCCTCTGTCAGAAATACTTGGCTCGCACTGGATGGGCAAGTGTAATTAATGCAGATGTAATGAATTCATTATAAAGAGGAATTGGCTGTAGATTGGCCCCCTGCTTTCATTGAAGGAATCCTGTTGCACGGAGCAGGGCCACGGCACATATTTTCACACAAAGGCCGGAAAATACGATATATAGTCATGACAAATGGCTTCTGGTAGATCCTTATCGTGACGCCTTTGGTAATCAAGGTGACTTTAACATGAAACTCATCTGGAATGATATTCAATTTCACGCTTGTGTGTGTTTCTTTGGTTTGTTTTTTCGTGTTTTTCTTTGCTCCTCAGTTTGCGACGGGATCGGAACGGGCAGCCTGCAGACGGCCCAGACCGTGGACGCTAGCAACATTGATAAATTTGTGAACTGCACCAAAATCAACGGCAATCTAATCTTCCTCATAACCGGCATTAAAGGGTAAATGATCAAAGTTTGCTCCTATGTTTTTCCTCCTTTACGGGGTTTATTGCTACAGTTGACTTCCGCACCAATTTCGTTCTAAACAAGTCCTAACGCCACGATAGAAAAAAATATTTCATGTTCACTGTAAAATATCTGCAACCGATGGAAAACCTTTAATTTTGGCTCTTTCCTCTCATTTGCGAGAGACGCGTTTTCAGTCAGGCTCCAAAAACTCCATTGTCAAATCTTTTAAAGATTTGTATGTTTTTTATCTTCTTTTTTAAATGTCTAAATTGCTTTTTGTGTTAATTTAATGCCTGTTTTGTTTAGTTTTTTGGGTGAACATTTAACACCATATAAACACACATAGTCCATGGATATATATACAGAATCTTAGTTAACTCTAACTCTTCGGTGACACTGTTACTTATCCAGGTCTAAGCTACCAGGTCTAAGCTTACAGGTCTAAGCTTACAGGTCTAAGCTAACAGGTCTAAGCTTACAGGTCTAAGCTAACAGATTTAAGCTAACAGGTCTAAGCTTACAGGTCTAAGCTAACAGGTCTAAGCTAACAGGTCTAAGCTAACAGGTCTAAGCTTACAGGTCTAAGCTAACAAGTCTAAGCTAACAGGTCTAAGCTTACAGGACTAAGCTAACAAGTCTAAGCTTACAGGTCTAAGCTAACAGGTCTAAGCTAACCCATTTTCTATTGAAATCGAGCTTTGAAAGGTCATTGATGGCTATATTTATTGAGACGAGAAGTGTGCAAAAAGCTCTCATGATCGAATGTCTTTATGCTGGCTGGTGTACTGTATAACACTCACTGAAGAGCTTTATTCAGGCAAAAACATTCACCTAGCGATATGTAAACACTGTGCCTGTTTGTTTCTTCTCCTCAGGGACATGTATCATGGAATTGGACCTCTGGACCCCGAGCGTCTGAATGTTTTCCGCACCGTGAAAGAAATCACAGGTAAAACGCGCCTCACTGGAGGAGCCCCGGAGACACAAACAGAAACAAATCGTGGCTACGGAGGTTCTAGAATAAAAGCTTTCCGGACGAAATCTGATCCCTGTCTGAACTCCAAAAGGTTCTCCGGTGGATACCGCCGGTTTAATGCGTCCGTGAAAAGTTCTGCATTCTTTCAGTGCAGGCTGCTGTGTGTGTGCATGTATATTTATTCATTTGCTATTAGAGGCCTTAAGGGATGAGCAATACCTCGCATACAAAACCCTTTTGTCATATTAAACTGCGACTTGCAGTTGAGCCAAACGGCTAATGGAGTGAAACTGCATTTTCATAATGAAAACCTAAGCAATAGGGAAGAGCAATGGCCGTCATATCCCAGCCATTTCCTGTTCTGGCCCCCTTTTAATGTCGTTTCCACGGATGCTGATTTGATACAATCCGTCACCGGTGGCAAATGCAGCTGGACAAATTGCTCAGAATATGAAATCCATTCCTTTAATTAGTGCGTGTTGTCTTCCCCCTGAGCATTTCCTGTAAAGGATGAACTCCTCCCTGAGCTTTGGTGATGCTTTACGACACCAAGACCCCTAAAAAAAATAAACGAACTCTCAAGGATTTTATATCACCGTTCTCATCCTCTGCCCTCAAATGCCTGTATTATCATTTTCTGAGTTTCCCCTTTCCCTTTCTTTGCTTAGTATTAGTTTTTATTTATCACCTATCCCGTGAATTTTCGTCAAGTGCTAAAGCGGTTCGCCTGATGTGTCTTTAGGCTTCCTGAACATCCAGTCTTGGCCTGAAAACATGACGGATCTGGGTGTTTTTTCCAACCTGGCGACCATCGGAGGCAGGTCTCTCTACAGGTATGAGCGAATACAAACGTGATGAACGAGATAAGCGGCCACAGCGACATCAATCGCCGCTCTTTTGTGAAGGGGAGTGACAGCCGTCGTCCGCGTTAGCTCATTGAAGCCTGTATCCAGACGATTAGCATGTTAACGTACAACCAGCGGTCTTTGTTCGCTCAGAGGCATCTTATTTCTTCCCAAGCCCACAAATGCTTCTTTAAACACAGCTGACAACCGACTTTCATTAGTTTTCTTCATCTTTTTTTATATATATTTGGTTTATTTTTTGCTATACCCTTCCTGGTACTCTTCTGTTGTCTGCACCTCGTGGTCTTCAGCTCCCCGGTATCACAAAAAAAATTCCACATGCTTTTTGAGTCTGTTCTTTTTCTAATCAGAATTTTTTCAGACTTAACACCCATTGCTGCCCTCTCTGTCTTTTTTCAGCATATTTTTATCCTCTTTTCAGCAGCTTTATGGACAATTTTGATGTTCCGTCGGTACTATGTGCACACATTAAATTAAAATCCCGCATATTTGAATATCCTCATGGTTGCATCTACTTTGGTTCTCGCCTCGCAGCGGGAGCGGCATCTCCCTGCTGATCCTGAAGCAGCGCTGGATCTCCTCCCTCCAGTTCCAGGCGCTGGACGAGATCAGCGCCGGGAACGTCTACATCTTCAACAACAGCCGCCTCTGCTTCTACAACACCGTCAACTGGACCTCGCTGTTCAGGACCCCGAGCCAGAAGGTCCTCATCCGGAACAACCGAGAGCCCAAGGAGTGCAGTGAGTACCGCCAGTTCGACGGTTCCGACTTTTTTGGGCACGTTGCAAAACTCTGTGGTGAGGGATTTGAGTGTAGGCAATCTTGGAACATACTAGGAGTTTGAGAATATGAATCCTGCCTGTTTTTTGGAATAACGCAAACCTCTATTCGGTCATTTCAGGAGACAGGCAAATTGGCCTCCCCATACTTCAGAGGCTATGTTCAGACTGCATGTCAAATGTGGCCCAAATTTGATTTTTTTGTTTTTTTTTATTTTTTTTTAAGTTAACATGCAGCATCTAAACTTACCTCCACAAACGTATCAGTTGGTATGCGATGTCATATTGTCTTTTACAAGAGACATATATATTTTGATAGCAACTGCATTGATATTATGTGAAAAACCACACAAAAAAATAAAATAAAAAGCTGAACAAAAAGGGAATAGAGCAATAACACCTGGGTGTGAGTGAAGCCGGTAAATTTCCATGAATCCCCCGACTTTTCCAACATGCCAAATCACCCCCAAAAACACATTTTTTTCTCTTCTTACATACGTGGATCTTAATTGCGAACTTCGATTCCCCTCATGTCTCCGAATCCAGCCCTGCCCCGGCCGTGCACCGCCGTGCCCGTTTCCAAGGCAACAGTATCGCGGGTGTCTCTCGCGTCGCAGGGCCCTGAAAGCTCTTATTCAGCTCCCCCGTGGCACGCGTGAGGGCGGGCAGCAGATGGAGCCGATTCCATGTTCGATATTTTGTTACATGTGTCGTTCTCCGGTTGATATCGCTAGACTGGTCAATGAGTTCGGCGCATGTGTGTGTGTGTGTGTGTGTGTTCGAGATCGATCAACGGCACCTTACACGGGGCCTCTTCATTATACGCGACCCGCTGCCCGCCATTGGCCGCTCCGCTGTCGACAGAGCGTCCGAGTGTCACTCACTCTGGACGGAGGGGACGGCCGGTCTGATGAGGGGCATCGATTGTTGCGGTAGACTTTCGCGGAGGCGGGGGTTGGGGTGAAATAAGGGGTTCCGAGTTCTGGTCGGGGCGGTCTTTGAAGGCCGAGGTGTGGGGAATACCAATGTTTTTCTCTCCCAACCGGGCAGCCTGAAGGCAGAGCAACCAACACACAAACAAAGAAATGTGTTCATGAACATATATATATATATATATATATATATATATATATATATATCAGAATCCAGTCCTTGAGGGCCGCTGTCCTGCAGGTTTTAGACATTTTCCTGCTTCTGCCCACCTGATTCTTATTAAATTGGATCTCCTCTGGACATTGTTGAGCTTTGCACCTGTCTAATGGCCCTTTGATGTTTAGCAGATGTGTTGAAAAAGGGTAACCTCTAAAACGTGCAGGACAGCGGCCCTCGAGGACTGGAGTTTGACACCCCTGATATAGAGATATATATACAGTGGGGGAAATAATTATTTGACCCCTTGCTGATTTTGCAGGTTTGCCCACTTACAAAGAATGCTTATTTTCCCTCATCAGATGGTTATCAATTTTTATAAGTTCATATGATGTGATTTTCTGGAATTTTCTTTGGGATTCTGTCTTTCACTGTTATAATGTACATATGATTAAAGTTATAGATCGTTGCATTCTTTGTAAGTGGGCAAACCTGCAAAATCAGCAAGGGGTCAAATACTTATTTCCCCCACTGTATATAAATATATATATATATATATGTACATATATAGACACCTTGTTTCCCTTTACAGTTCAGCAGCGGATGGTGTGCGACCGAATGTGTTCGGACGACGGATGCTGGGGCCCGGGGCCCGACCAGTGCCTCTCCTGCAGATACTTCAAACGGGGCCGCACCTGCGTGGAGTCCTGCAACCTCTTCGACGGGTGAGCAGAAGAAACAAGAAGCGCTTTGCCTCAGATTAAAAAAAAAAAAAAAAAAAACTTGACAATTACCTAAAAATCAGTTGATTACAGTCTCGGAAAAGCCGCATTTCCACCTCAGCAAACAGCAATTTGCAACAAGCGGCGGAAGTAAAAAATCAATTTGAATGGCTTTAATGCATGAGAATGAAGTGGAGACATTCTCGAGGGCTCCGGAGGAGGAGAGTCTCGTCGCCGACTGGCACGGATTAAATGAGAAGAACCAATGAGGATTTTTTTTAGTGTTAACAGTCAAAAGAAAATTTTGGCCGCTTGTCATATCCGTCATCCAAAATCAAATTAGGCACATTGTTGATGAATTCCGTTTTAATAACACCCTTCTGGACCGCTCTGAGCTGAAGAGCGTGTGACAAAACAGCCTCTTTGTGAGTGTCTACTGGTTCAGTTTGTAGTGTCATTATTTTATTTTCATTTTCTTTTAAATTCCCTGAAGACTGACAAGCAATACAAGCAAGAGATGCAGCCATTTTTTTTTTTGTACCTACCTACTTAACAAATTTATTTAATGAATGTTTTTTTGTTTTTTTTAAAACTCAACGTCCATTTAAAACTGAACATGCTTGGTATTGGTCTGCTCTTTTGGTCTTGATAATAGCTTACATTCATGTTTTTTAAAATAGTTTCTTAACAGCTGTTTCCAGCTGTTCCCACAGACTTGCTTTGGATGATTTATTATTTTTTTTTGTGTGATCAGTCTATTAATCTCCTAAACCCCACATGGACTTTGACTCGTCTTGTGGACGCTTGCGGGCGTCTGTAATGGCGTCTTATCAGCCATTCTTCCCAGTAAGCCATCTCCCATCAGTTCCATCCGCTTTTTCTCATTCAGGAGACTTTCTCAAACTCTGATCTAGAAGCATTCATCGCAGCCCGACGATCAGAGGTGGTCCGCCCTCTGTCACCGGCACTTAAAATCATGAAAGATCGAACTTCTGCCTCAGTTAACTTTAGTTCCCTGCCTCTTTCTTGGCCCATTTAGAGGAGAAAAAAAAAAACCTCTCCCTGCAGCAGACACTCTGCAGCATGCTGACCACTGACTACTGACCATTCTTACCTTTAGTCCCAGAGATGAAGAGCTTTAATTCAGACCCTAAGATTTGGTCTGAGCTCAGTTTCTTTCTTAAAAAAAAACAGGATTTAAAGCCTAGTTCCTCCGTTTTTCTCATCCAAATTTGTGACCGCAAAGTCTGAAATGCACACATTCAAGAACTGCATGATTACATATTTACACACACACATATATATATATATATATATGCAGGCAACGATGTCAGGCTTGCCTTGGCCCCCCCCCTCCCCGGAGGAGCGGGAGGAGACCGGGCGCATACAAATGTGCGAGAGAGCGAGAGCGAGGTGGTGTTTTGACGTGCTGCTGGTCATTCCCGGCGCCGCTTGTGGGAGGGAGGCTTTGAAGCTGCCTGGGAAAAAACAGCTCATAGCGAGGGGCTTTGAAAAAGATGTGCTGGAGGAGCGTGGCGGAGAGCCTTCTGAAGAACCCTCGTCTCCTCCACTGTACGTACAGTCGGCCTCCGTTAGGAATATTCAACAGGCCCGCTCGTTGCTTTGTGTCACTTCCCATAAGCTGAGGGGTTCGGCTGGTGTCCGGGGTCACCACCCCGCCTGGCTGGTAGATGAAGAGGAGCTTGTTTAGCCGGAGAAGCATCCAGTCTGGATAGTCAACCGACAACTGTTTGTTGGTCAGATCGCCCTATAATGTTTGCTTGCTTGCTAAGGAACCAAAATAAGAACCAAAATCTCAAAACGGCCAGAAAAAAAGAGGACAAAAGATACTTCAGACGGAGTTTTTTGAAAGCCTCCACTGAATGATAAGCTCAAATAAACATGAAATCCTCTGTCATATTGGCAGTATTTTCCCTTTACAACTTATATTAAAGATTCAATGCCTTTAAACTGGGTCTCCTTTTATCCTTGACACAAAGAAACGCATTAGTTTTAATGAATTAGTCCATCACAGCCTGATTTCTCAGTATGGTTCCTTCTAAACTAATATCAATACAACAAAGAATAAAGAAAGGAAGGACGTTCTGAGTCCAGTCGGTTATTAGCGATTGTGAAAGAGGCTTTTTGTCGGTAGGCTAATTTGACCAAATACATGCAGTCGATTGTAGACATCGGCTACATCTACCTCGCAATGGACCCCTTAGCTATTGACTATTTAGGCCTGACTTGAACTGAAATTTAGCTGCCATCACTTTAAACATAAAAAATGTTAAGAAAATGTTCTTAAAAAGACATTATTATATTCCAATTAGCATCCAAGCACCACTAGATACTTAAAGCTAGTTTAGATAAATGAGTCATTATCCTCAGAATATGACGTAAACTGAACATTTGCATTGAACTGTCAGGTTTCCACATCACTATTTGCCAATGCATGACACAGAGACAACTAACTGACAACTATCTGAATAGCAAAGAAGTTGACAACTCTCTGCTTGTTGGCATTTCCCCTTCTAAAAGCATTGTAATATGATACTACAACAAAAATTTATACGAAACTGATATTCCCTAAAAACTTAAACACACAAATATACTCAAAGATGCCGTAGGGACAGAAATGGAACCCCATGCCAAACATGTGAGTACAGATAAAACCCAAATTCCCAATAAAGCTGCTCACATTTGTATATTTTTCAACTTCCTCCGTTGTTTGACGGGAGGGCAGTTTAGAGCCTGGAGCTGCGAATCGTTCCCTCACGGATCGACTCGTAATCAACTGCGGTGCTAATCTACAGCCCCACCTTACAATCAGTTTAAGGGTTTGCTCTTCTCTGAGCACGGGTTTCTTCTTTTCCAACGCAGAAAATATTTGCATAACGCCTCACTTTGTTCCGACGCCGCGGGAGCCCATCCCTCCAAAGAATTTGGAGTGAGCTCATTAAAAATGTTTTCTGGCTCGTGTTTTTTTTTTTTTTTTTTAAAACCTTAAGATTCCGCAGCTCGCCCCTTGTTCAACGTCTCCATCCTTAATGAGGAACGGCCCTAATTCCCTCCAGTTTAGAAAGATTGTTGAATAAAACAAAGGGAGAGCGAAGGCGTGTGGAGAAAAAGGGGGAAACGGAGAAGAAGAAGAAAAAAAAAAGACAGAGACGGCGTCCGCTGGGGTCGGAACGGAAGAGGGAGGAAGTGAGTCAGAGAGGCGTTGAAAGCGGTTAATTAAAAAATAGTTGCTCTGGCGGGCTGACCGCGATGTTTTTTGAGGTCTGAATGGTGGGCCCCGGCCCGGTTTAAATTCCTGCTAAAACAGGGCTAATCCCCCCATCAGGCCTTCCCCAGACGGGGCTATGGTGCACATCCCCGGCCGTGAAGGAGGCCAATCAGGAGGAACGGCTTTGGCAGAATGGAAATGACCCTGGAGACCAGGGCTGCAGAGGTCTTTGTCTCTTGCCCATGTATTTTTTTAAAAACGATTTTTTTTTTTTTTTTTTGTACCTCAGCCAGCCAACAAAGGAGATCTCTCTCCCATGCTCTGGCTTCCATAAGAGAAATCTAATTTATTTTGGAGCAAGGAACAGAAAGATTGAGCGTGAGATGTAATGGAACTCTCCATTCAGTGTTTCGTAAACATTTTTTTTTTTTTTTTTTTCGTGATCCCACAATTTGTACATCTGGGTGTTTTTTCCATGTTTTCGGGCAAAACGCTCTGATAAGAATTAGCCAAGAAGAAATGTTCAAAGGGGAGAAAAAAGTGCACTGGCATCAAGGCTCAGAAAAAAAAAAAAAAAAAAGGGAAAGCCGGGATTTTATCCTCCCTTTTATCCCCCCCTTTAATGTGACGCCGTTGAACTCTGAAGTGTCAGAACGTCTCTTTTCTTTTTTGTAGCTTTTAGAACTACTAAAGCTAAAAGATTTCCATCTAATATTCACCGCATGAAATTTCTTAAAACGCGCATAACCCCCGGGAGATGTTAAGTTCTCGGTGTCGGATCGTCAATCTGTTGACTCTTATATTCAGACGCCAGCGCGAGCACAAACCTCACGGCATCCTTCCCGATTATTCCTGCCGTCTGTGGGCCGTTTGTTCGTCTTTTGGGGGCCGGGGGGGACGTCTGTGCTCCGCGTCGGCCGATTGATCCCACTGATGCGAGAGGTGCTTTTGATCGTCGGCGGTTGCTATCGACCCAGTTTAGGCTGGGCTCAGACGCCCCCCCCTCCGCTTCAGAAAAGGCGAAGATAATTCACCGATTCGATTTCGAAAAAAAGAAAGGAAACATATAGATCTGGAGCCTGGACGTTCTCACGAGCACACAGAAACGGTTCAACCAGAGGGCCTGAGGCAATACAAAGCTCCCGCCACTCCCACTGTAATTGCAGTGTACATACACAATATTGAAGTCTGTATTGTCTTTTTCTTTTCATGTTGCACGGGAAGAAAAAATAAGCCAAAACAGAACAGCTTTTGACTACCTTTGATAAGAGAATGAAAAGTAAACCTGTTCGTCTTTCATTGTTTTTTTGGATTTTTAACTCATTTACTGCCAGCCATTTTCAGAACAGAGAGTCCCACACTGCCAGTTTTTGGAGCATTTTGACTGATTTTTCAAGAGCCACAGAATAATTTGTGCTATGACTATGTAAACACCGAACACACCAAAATAAAGAGTAGACTCTCTTCTTTCATCAGGAAAGGAAGTTTTTCCTTGCCTGTGTCGCCTAGTGCTTGCTCATGGTGGGAATTCTTGGGTTTCTGTAATTATCTTCAGAGTAGGGTCTGACCTGCTCTGTTTGGAAAGCGCTGTGAGACAACTGTTGTTGTGATGTGGCGCTATATATATAAAATTGAATTGAATTGAATTGAATCAGGGAAAAAAATTTGTCCCCCAAGCCACTCGCGTTGAAAAACATAAAAGACGTCTATAGACGTCTTTGGCAGTCAACGGTTGTATTTGAATTGACATCAATAGACGTCTTTGGCACGCAATGAGTTAAAAAAAGAAAGGAAAATGACTCTTCCCCTATTTCCTCTTCCTCCCTCTGCCCCCTTCAACTTTTGCCCGATCCGAAGCAAACTTCTGTCCCATTCCACGTCCCCCTTTCTGTTTGCGGCCGGTCGTTAAGAACCACGCTTTGTAGTTCTTCGCGCAATATAGCGTCCATCGATATTTCACCGCATACCTCAAATCTACAATCCCCGCCCCCTTTGTTCTGACTTTCCTTCTCTCCGACAGGGAAGTCCGGGAATTTGCCAATGGATCCGTGTGCCTGGAATGTGACAGCCAGTGTGAGAAGATGGACGGAAACAGCTTGACGTGTCTCGGCCCGGTAAGGCCCTCCCACTAAAAAAAAATAAGAGAGAGAGAATCCTGGCTTTTTTATTTTATTTTATTTTCAGTTTTAAAGCTCCTTCCATTTCAGGAATGGACTTTTAGATTAAGGCGCACCTCTCATTCTTTTCCGTGCGAGATAGTCTCGTATCTCCGGCATGCTGAAGTGGACCTATTTTGTTGGGAGTCTGTCCGTATTGCACGGAGGTTTTCGGCAGATATAAGCCGTGTTTGGAAAGGTGAGCGGTAGGTTAATGGGAGGAATGATAAACTACTGCGGCTGCTTCAGGAGGCATGCTTTTGGCAAACGCGTATAGACGGGCTCAAAAAAGCAGAATGAGATTAGGTTCTGACCTTCCGGGGAAGTCGCTCTTCGAGGGGCACGGAGCTCGTCTCGGCTTCCAACTTGCAGGCCGGCGAAAAATCGCCTCTCTTTCTTGGCTTCTGGTGTTCTGTTTCCTCAAGGCTTATTTGCTTTATTTATACGTGCGGCAGATTGCAGACCAGAGGACGCCCCGGAAGGTGGCCCGACGGAACCTCAAGGGTGTCTGGATAGTAAAGGCGATAAGAAATTTAGCCTCGGCCATAAAAATAAAAATGCCTTTTGGATCAGTGGATATGTGACCTCTTCAGGCATCTGTGTGTTCTCAGCCAGCAATGGGTGTCCTTGCAGCCAGCGAAATGATAGAAAAACAACTACTGGAACTAATGGACCCCCAAACTTGGATCTATTGGCTCAAAGTTAGCTGCAGTTTTAAGAAACCGCTGAAACCACCAGTACAGTACTCGACCGATTTTGTGACGGGAAACGGTGGAACACCCATGACGTTTCCACCGATGCTGAGGAATAATTGCAAGTTGCTACCTGTTATTTCAGGATATGACCTGCCTACTCAGAATGCCAGTTGCCCACTTAACGTTGAAATGGCAGATCCTGTGGGTGCCTCAGAACACAAGCTTTACAGATGTGGAGTGCCGTGTGATCCACCCTGCAAGGAAAGCTAATTGTAGAAATCAAGAAAAACGGCTTCAACAAATGAATACATTTACAAATTTGCAGCCTCTTCCTCATACAAATCTGCAACCTTAGCGTATATTGAGTGCAGGTAGGACGCTAATTAGGTGAGATGTGCGGGAATGGTCTATTAGAGAGGCACACTTTGAAGCCCTCTGTAGAAACTAGACAAGGTTAAAGGGTGTTTTATGAATTTATCACGTCGTCCTGCCCCCCCGTTTTCACAAAAGAGCCAGATTCCAGTTATTGCCAGAACAGCAGGTGAGATATTTCCAGAGTGATATGTGGATTTCAAAGCAAAATTTGATTGTGATCGCTCATTGTTTGTGTTCAACTGTCATAGATGATTCAAGTGCTAACCATAGTCACTCATGCTATCCATGCGAATTCTTGCAAATAGGTTTATCTGCATTTCTGGAGTGGTTTGTGGTAGGTATTCGGTCAACCGAGATTATTGACATAACACGGTCTTATAAATAATGTAATTTGTAGGTTGAGCGCTGATTAGTTAAACATTTGCTGAGCAGGGGGGCCGTGATAAGGATTAAAAAACTAAAAAAGCAAGGTTAAAAGATAAAGAAAATAGGCATACTAGAGCAGTCATAATTATTTAATACGGTTCAATTTGATCTTAAAGGAAGTGTTTGCGTTTGACGATTGCAAAGCCAAAGTGTTTTCCGGTCTACAACCTGCATTTTGTTAGCTTTAGCTTTAGCTCTACCAGCAGTTTCAAGCCTCTGACTGCATTGCTAGCACCATTTGCTCCCCCGTTGGCTTCCCCCAGCCTCCACCACCAGTAGCTTCTCTCCCATCTGTTGCTCACACCAGCAGCGGTCTCAGCTTTGGCATGCCGTGCTAGCACCAGCTGCGTAAATCAAAGCAAATGCAAAAGCAAACATACTTTTGTTACGCTTGTGTTGTATCTTTGACACCTGGATCGTATCTTCAAAGTGTCTAGATATGATGTTTGCACCATAGAAAAAGAATACAAACTGAATAGGGCCGAATATTTAGTCACAAAATCAATGGAATCGGTCACAATGGATTACTCGTCTTCTTTGCTGATACATTTGCCAGTGGAGGAGCCTCTGTTATGTTTCCAGGTGCAAAAAACTGGCATGTCCAGAGTCTGTGAAACATCTGAGGCAGGGTGATGTTAGAGATAAGAGAAACTAGCTTAAATCCCGGGTCGAGAATGAACAGGAAAGAGAAGTGACTTGTAGAACTACTGGTACTTACAGTTAGCTGTTGAAAGAAGAGGTGAGCCTTCACAGTGGAAAACACTCTGGGGTGTGTGTGTGTATATGTGAAATACATATGTATATATACCTACATACATAATGGAATATGAAGAGAGAGCATATCCTTGATGATACATGCAAAGCTTCTGCCTTTTGAGATGTCGGTCACAGCTCGCCCGCAGTAAATAACACCGCAGTCAATCATCCACAAACAAATACACATGCACGGAGCATACCAAGACATATTCCAACGCGTTCGCACATCTGTATGCATCTGCACCGGCGTCCGCACGAACGCGCCGACACGCAAAAGGGAGCCGAATGTTTATTAATGCCTGCGTGCGCAGGAACCCGCGGAAGGCTGTCCGTCAGGTCACGACGGTCGTCATTAGCAACGGAGCGTGATGGTGAGATTCCTAGCAACAACAACACGCATACACACACACACGCTGGTATCTCTGCAGGATTTTAAGTTCCCCCCCTTTTTGTTGACACTTTCACGGCCTCACACACGTAAACACACAAAGAGCCCAGTCGGTTTGTCTCTCTTTCGTTCTCCACTCGCGGTCCTCTGCCCCTCTCACTAATTCATGATCCCGCCGCTCTGCCGTAGTTTGACATGACCTGATTTCTTTTCGCATTTTGGCAGTTTTACCAACGGGATGGGGGGCTGGTGGGGGGGGCTGGGGTTCGGGTCACGGAGGAATACACTCAGGGCAATTTTACCCGACGTTTTTATAAACGAGTGATTGGAATTCATGCAGGTCCCACCAGTTAAATTAGCCAAAATGGAAAAGTGAGCAAATTGACACAGTTTGCCAGGTTCGGATGATCTTTTCTTCGCTCGTGTTTGCTCCGCTCATACATTTTCTTCACTTTTTTTATCCCATTCCGTTTTCGGAAACTTGATTTTTTTTAAATAAATTTCCCACCTGGTCTTCTCCCCCCCGTCCTCCCTCCCTTTTTTGTCCCCCCCACTCCGCTCTCCTTTCAGGGTCCCGACCAATGCGTCAAATGCCTCTACTTCAAAGACGGGCCCAACTGCGTGGAGAAGTGTCCCGACGGGTTGCAGGGCGCCAACAGCTTCATCTTCAAATACGCCAAGGCTAACAACGAGTGCCACCCCTGCCACGCCAACTGCACCCAGGGGTAAGCGAGGGGGGGTTAGAATGTTTCGCGCTTTCCCCCGACTTTCACCGATTTACCGCACGACTGGATTCGGAGGCAAACGTACCGGCCGTAAAGGTCCATAACAGATCCACGAACAGGTGGTGACAAACAATGGGAGAAGGAGAGAGACAGGGCCAGCGGTGGAAAACAATGAGAAGAGGGAGAGGGAGAGCTGGCTCATGGTAAAGGGGAAGATGGAAGGATTTTTCAGGAGCAAGACCCTGTCTTTGATGGAAAATGCCAAAATAAGCAGAAAAACGGCCCCAAAAGAATAGGCAGACGAAAGGAAAAAAGGAAGGAAGGATAAACCAATAAATCACTGGCTTTCACTAAAGTTTTGGTCACTCTGAGAATGAGAGCAAGGTGGTTTATCTCCGACTTTGCTAGCATAAAATGCAGCTAAATTTTTTAGTGCTGTTGGTGTATTGTGTTTGGGAGGAGAAAAACAACATCTTTTCCTGGTCTTTCATTTTCTTGTCTGATATCCAACAAGTCTCCGTTGCTGTTGTTTTTCTGATTTTTGTGACAAGCACATGTAGCCGCCGTATTGGTATAGATTCCCCAAGGTTACGGTACGAATTAGCTCAATTGCTAAAAAACTGTCCAGCTGTCCGTCATGCTTCTCAACAAACAGGCACGCTTTTTTTTTTTTTTTTAAAAGGCACACAAGTGGACGGAGGACACAGCAGGGCTCGTCACATGATTAGAGGTGAAAAAGCAGCGTAATTATATCCCACATCACAGCAGCGCACTTTAATTTTATTGCACTTAGCCGCGCGGCGCTAAGGACTAACATCAAGACTAAATCCGAGGCCGAGTGTTTGATTATTATAAGTCAAAGATCGCTGTAAAGACTTGAAAGGCGTTTCTGTCTCCCCGAGGGTGCTTATTACTTTGTCAGAGACGCGTTTTTCTTTTTAGTGAAGCGGGAACGGTATGAAGCCATACAGACACTGTGTTTTTTTTTTCCTCCTGCTAATTATTGCTAATTAGCCATTCGATGCGCCCCTCAATTGACAACCGCAGCAGCCGCAGTTGTCACCGAAATTCATCCCAAAGTGGCCCCCGCGCCTTTAATTTCCAGTGTAGCTTGTTGTTGTTCTTTGTAGCTTGCACACACACAAAGACCCATTTTCAGGGATTGCTCCCTAATGTTTAAAGTCCTGGATTAAACATTAGAAATAGTGAAAAAGGCGCCCTAATCATTTGATTTTCATCAACAAAGCACCTTTATTGATGGATGTGTTGATAGCAAAAGTGGTGTTTTTTTTTCAGACTGGTTTAGTGGAATAAAGCAGAACCACAGCTGAAATCAGTGAAAGCCTGGAGTTCTACTTTTACAACCCAAATGCGGATTTCATTAACATTTTAATACCTCACAGTAATTGATAAAGGTTATAATAAAAACATAAAAGGAAATCAATGTTTTGGCCTAGAAAGCAGCGCTGACATGGTGTAAAACGGTAGCTAAACGCTACAATTACCATTCATTTGGAGGATTTGCCCCCAGGCTACTTAATCAATGTTTACTCAATAAAAGCTTTTCCTTTTTTCCTCTGGTTTGATCTACATAATATCCCATTAGAAGTATCAGCCCTTGTCTGTATGATGATCGCTTCATGCTTCCCTTAATTTACCAGGTCAGTGATGCTAGTTCTGGTCACATGAGGAGCTTGAGCTATTGTTGATAAAATTGTTTAGGATTACTAAACTCAAATGGTGTTTAAAAAAAAAGTCGGTTGGGTATAAGGTAACCAATAATCGCGTCTGACATAAAAGGTCAAGTGTCAAGCTAGAATTCTTCACTGACATTCAGCCAAACATTCAGAAACATTATTAGGAACCATATTTTTTTCCCGACATCACAGAGAAAAAATGTGACGCGATAAGCGGCGGAGAGTGGAGGAACTGTAAAGGAACTGTAACGGAATAACCTATTTTCAAATGGCTTGAATGTGGAGATAACGCCCCTGGAAGGCTAAGAACTGAACCTTGTCACACCGGAACGTATTAATCTCCACGCCACTTACTCTAACCTGACACCGTGTGTGCGCCCAGTCTACAACCTCCCATCCAATATCTCCACACTTCATTTATCCTTTTGAGGCCACAAACAACGAAAAGACTAAAAGAAATGATGTTTTGCGGCCGTTTTTTTTATATGTTCTGCCGAGGACGTGCAATTTTATGGGCTAGCGAAAATGCTGGCGGTTTGACTCGGTGCTTCATTCAGACCGTCCCTCTGACAACTAAATGCGGGAAAGAGTGCTTCCTCAGCTCCCGATTCCTCCAAATATCACCTGAAAATACAAACACGGGCCCCCTCCGGGTGAAACATGCCTCCTCCTGTCACATTGACGAGTGGTCAGCCGCGCTCCCTTTTTTCGGCAGGTCCCTACCAGGAGACGGCTGATTGACGCGGAACGAGAGACAACGCGAGGCTTGCTCATAACCTGTCTCCGATTTAATGGATGATCTCTCTGGTTTCTCTGCCCTCCAGGTGCGTCGGGCCGAGGCTCCAAGATTGTGTCGGGATGATGGACAGGTAAGGGATCTCGGGATACATTTGTAATGCGGAACTAAGGGACCGACATCGGTTCTTGCCACAACTCGTTAAAGTCCTTGTTAAATCTACACTCTCAAGATGCTCATTAGCAGAAGTGTTGAATCTGGTGTTGTCGACTATGCTTGCGCTAAACTTGGGGGGCGAGATTGCGTAAGGATCTTCTTTAGTCGTGTTGAAATGGCCGCGACGATACCCATTTTTTGTCGGTTGTATTTGGCTTTGTCAGGTTTATTGTAAGGGATTGCTGTCGGTTTTGCTCCAATAATACACAGCGGCTCGTGTGCAGTCAGAATTTAGATCAGATTCCGGCCTGTTTGTCCGTAACAGCTCATCTCGCGGGTCTGAAACTGTCATTGTACGCGGACCGTGTCCGCGCCACCTTCCTTGCTGTTGCGAAAATTAATACGATTAAAACAAAAACGGCAATACATTTCCAGAGAAGCCGTGCAATTCGAGATTGGGGCTGGATCTCCATTGAAATGCACGTCTACCCCACCATCGATTTTCTATATTTGTTTATTCCAAGCAGGGTCATAGGGGGGCAGGAGCCTATCCCGGCTGTCATAGGGCGATAGACAGGGTTCGCTCTGGACAGCTCGCCAGTCATTTAAATACCCATGAAAGGCATCGCGAGTTTGACGAAATGAAGAGAGACAGACTCATTGAGATGCAACTATTTACCTTGAAGAGGGGTAGGAGGCCTCTCGCCCCCCCAAGTGCTTCCAGTGGCCTTATCCCTTCGTCTCGACTCAGGATCCCTAATCAAAGGACCACTGCCTCAACCTGTACACCTGCTTATCACTCCACTGGCTTCCTTTCCTTTCCCTCGACCGTTTTCATCCTGCACCTTAAAAACTTCCCTTTTTTGGTTTTCTCCTCGTCTCCCGTCCCCTCTCGACCCGGTCCGCCCCCAAACTGCCGCATTGCTATTCGCCACGTGGCCGTATATCTCATTACGTCCTAACCCGCAGCCCCGTTTGTAAATTTCAGTCGGGTTACGATCAATATGGGCAAAAGCTGCCGCACCTTGTTCCGCCACACAGCGAGGCACACCAGTCTGCAGTTAATTGCTAGCGGCTTCCACCAGTGATATGCTTTTGGACATTGAGTATCGCGTTAGGGTTAGGGTTAGGGTTGGGCTCTAGCATTGGCTAGAAGGTGAAAATGGAGACTTGACAGGATGTCACAGGGGGGAAGGATAGGGTCCTAAGTATATATGTATGCAGAATTAAACGAAAGCACAACTGTGCCTTCCACTACAAGAGGACTGTAAATGGCAAGTGCATTAGTGCCGTCATTAGCAGGGAGAGGGAGCTTTTAACTTCCAACCTTTACGATTCCCTGAAGCAGATTTTTGTTCCCCCCAGAAGGAGAAGACGCAATTTGTGAGGGAAAGGTACTTTTGATTGCTTGTTATTAGAATTTGTTTCTCTAAAAGAAGTCACGTGAGTTTTAGTTAAAGAAGAGCTCTTGGAGTCCTTTGTTTAGTCAGAGAAATAACAACCTCTTATTTTACAGATGAAACAGAGTACGTTTTAGGTTTTTGACAATGGGTTTTTTCGTTTTTTGTCACTCGGCCTCTGCAGGACACCCCTGATCGCAGCCGGCATTATCGGCGGCCTGTTCATCGTCGTCATCCTGGCCCTCAGCGTGGCCGTTTACGTCCGCCGCAAAAGCATCAAGAAGAAGAGGGCCCTGCGACGCTTCCTAGAGACTGAGGTAATGGGGGACGAGGCGCCTCAGTACGGGTTTTCCTCGGGATGCGTAACGACATGACCGAGTGGTAATGACCAACCGGCAGCTGTCTTGCTCTTCAATCAATTCAAGGATTTCAAGGTCTCAAGATGAGTTTTTCAAAGGCGGAATTAAAGACTCAAGAAATAAGAACCTTAAATAACCATTAGCAGCATTAAATTACTGTTATTACTAATAGCTTGCCATCATTACGTTTATCCCAGATTTAATGAGGTCGCTTTCTTCAATGGTATCCTCCTTTCTCTCTTTTGCAGTATTTTTTTATATGATGAACCGGAATGCTTTCCTAGCTTACCTCAAAAACCTCGGTGTTGTTTTTCAGACGAACCGAGCCAAAGTCAAAGGCAAACCTTGAAACGTTAAACCTTGGCTAAGTACTTAGCCAAAACCGTGTTGTGAGCGGGGAGGCTTTAAAAATTATGCACGGCCGCCATCGCCCATCGATCCGGCCTTGAAGGGGGGTTGGTTTTCTTGGAAGCATTAGGCGGCAGAGCGGACTTTGTATTCAGAGGGGAAAGTCAGAGACTTTCAGAGGTGCAGGTGAGCACGAGCCGTGCCCGTACGTGCGCTCGCGTACGGGCTGATCACTTTCGTGCTGCCGCAAGAAGCTCTCTTCCTTCTAAATTCTTTTTTTTATTCTTGGGCTGCCGGTCCACTGAGTGGCCTTGCTTCAAGGAGTCCGGCAGGCCGCTTGTCATTCCCCATTAGCGTAATTTACAGGTAGTGGCCGCATAGTTATAGACAGCTGTCAGACCGGGAGACGGGAGGAGGGCGACCATGGGCAGTTTCTGCTATATCCCGGCCCATGGACATCCATCTTAATCAGCCGAGCCCTCTTCCGACAGCGGCTTGACCGGTTGGGGGAAGCAGATTCGCTAATGTACTGTCACAGCAAAAGGAGCGGCTGGGAAGGATCCAGCTGGAGGAGGAGGGGGGATCCTTTTTTGCTCCTTTCGCATCTTTCTGAATACATTTTCCAAATCCCAGATTGTTTTAAACTTTTTTACACCGACGCAGTTGGGGAATCGATGTCACGAAAAACCCACGGGAATGCGAAACGCGGGAAGCCTCGTCGGTGTCTCGCGATCGCCGGGGGCGATTAATTAGGCGTGATGCGATCATAAGCGCACGTGGCAGGTCAGCCCACAGATTCAGCCGGACATGGAGTTGCCAAAGAGCCCAAATATCCCGAGGATGACTGTAGGTCATTGCACATGGGAGAAGTTTTCGGGGA
This sequence comes from Menidia beryllina, assembly GCA_013363375.1. NCBI lineage: Eukaryota > Metazoa > Chordata > Actinopteri > Atheriniformes > Atherinopsidae > Menidia > Menidia beryllina. Next base: position 477,808 of record JABUIW010000051.1, read on the forward strand.
AAAAAAGTGATTAAACCGCATGGAATTTTTTTAATAAGCTGAAAATTTAAATGAGTGCAACTCACCGTACATGTATACGTGTGCTCTGATGTTTGCACACAGATCCAAGAGCTGGTCTCTAATCTCAGCAATCTAAAAATGGAGAGAAGACACGGCACACCTCTGGCGGCCTGTGTCACGCAAAAAGGGGGTGGACGGTCTGCGAATGGGGATTCTCCGTTCAAAGGGATAATGAAGCCGACTCCCCGGCTGTGAATGGAGATCAAGCTTGTCTGGAAAGGGGTTTCGGGGACAGTGGAAAGCTCAGGGACTTCATCTCTCTCTCCTCTCTCTTTCTCTCTTTCTTTCTCCCCTTATCTGCTGTTGCTTTTTAAACACAGAGCTCACCTCTCGAGTCGGAGAAAACCTCCAGTCGCGCTGTCAAAATGCGATCATAGCGCGCCCAGCCATTATTTCCATATCAAGGACACGCGTGAAGGCGGTTGAAATGTGTCGACTTGCAAAAACACACCGCCTTTTCCTTCCTTTGTTTTGCTTTTTGCTTTGCCTTTCACCGACTCTGTCGTCACCTTCCTTTTTTCTTTTTTTTTAGTTCTTTTTTCCATTTTCGGGCTCGAGTTTGATCTCTCAATCGGCACACCTACCCGTCTTATTTTCAGATCCAGTGTTGCAAGCTCTTTTTTTTTTTTTTTTTTAAATCTTTGTCTAACCTTGGTGAACTAATATAATATGAAAAAGCCTGTCAGACCTTCTAAAGCCGCTATAGAAAAACGTGGTTTCCTTGAGAGAGGGACGGTCTAAACAACAGATTCAGGCATTGAACTTTGACCCCAGTCTAATGTGGTTTAATTAGCTTTTACAGCAGTTTTTTTTGTACGCAAAGTAGGGTCATTTGAGTGTTTCAGCACCACAGGGTCTGGACAGCTCCCATCCCATGCACGGAGAGTATTTCAGCTTTCAGGGGAGCTGGACAGCTTCAGTTCAGCATCATCACTAATGCATGCAGCGCTGCCAGACATTGTTCATAATCTAAACTTTATAGAAGGCATAATAGACTGTGTGAACAATCCCCTGTTGGCACGAGTAATACTTCCTCCAAACACGGCGATCTACTCCCAATAAAATCTTAACTCTGCATTTCATCGAAACAGTGTGAAAAGCATCTATAGAGTCGATCAAATCCAGCTCCTCCTCCTCAACAAAGGGGGCATCCGATTTGACGGAAAGGCTCGATAAGCACAACCGCAACGGAACCGAGCGGCAGCTCCAAGCAGATGGACCACAACGGCAGAAGAAAAAAATGACAGATTCCAATCCTTCCAGCCAAGAACAGGAATCCAAAGCTGTAGTGGGCACAAACTCAGCAAAACCAGACAATCTGGGAAGGGAAAAAAAAAAAAAACAAACAGTACTTGGCTGCGACCCCCGGTGCCGCTGCTTAGTTTTATTTAGTTCTATTCCTAGAATCAGGTGTGCTTTTCAAGTCAGGAACTAATTAGTCATTTTGGGGTTGTTTGCTTTTAATCTGACTTTGTACCGCATTTCTGATCCAGCTCGTAAATTGCAGGCGGTGCTCCGGTGCCTTCGAGTGGCTTTATGGTACTCAACGGAGTTATTGAGGATGTCTTGCGTGCACGTGGCTCTGGAGAAATTACCTCATGACTGCCGTGAGGGGTTAGCTAATAAGAACATCCTTGCATACCGATGCTCTTACTAGTACATACAAATTGAGGAAGTGAAGTCTCTCTGCGAAATGTTATGAAACTAGGCTTTTGGAGCTTCTCCGGGCCCTGTTTGGAAAAACAGAAGCTTTTTGTTGTCATTCAGAAAGGGATCAGCCTTGTTCAAATAGAGAGGTTGTAGTTGTTTAAGCTCACGTGATGTTTATGAAACATCACGTGTCTGTTGGTCCTGTTTAACTCATTGACTGCCAGCCATTTTCAGAACAGAGAGTCCCATACTGCTAGTTTTTGGAGCATTTTGACTGATTTTTCAAGAGCCACAGAATAGTTTGCGCTATGACTATGTAAACACCGAACACACCAAAAGAAAGAGTAGACTCTCTTCTTTCATCAGGATTTGCCTACAATCTATGCTCATCTCCGATCAAAAGTGGCACTGCCACCTAGAGGGTCAATTTGTTAGTACATACTCTGTCTAGAAGCCGATATTTACGGATAAGCTTTAGCAGATCGTCCCCCAAGCCACTCGCGTTGAAAAACATAAAAGAAGTCTATAGACGTCTTTGGCAGTCAACGGTTGGATTTGAATTGACGTCTATAGACGTCTTTGGCAGCCAATGAGTTAATCATTATGCAACCAAGTCAGTTCCTCGGTTGTTTCTATATTTACGGCATATCTAGAAGTAGCGGTTTAATTGCTCATAAACCAGCCTTACATCGACTCGCCCCTCAGCGACCGTGCCCCTATCACCTCCGAATGCGTTTCAGTTACAAATGGCCGCCAAACGCTGTGTTTTGAACGGCTAATTCCAGTGTTAAAGCGGGTACCCCCTGGGGGTTTTGCGGGGCGCATGTTTTTATGTTTGAAGACACTGTTTACTTATTCAATACGCGGTAATTCCGGGAATGTATTCTGGCTGGGGGCTCAGAGGCCTCTGCTTATTTGTCCAATGAAGCGCCCGCGTCCTGTCCACCGCGGCCACCGGCGGAGCTCATTTGGCGAAAGGCACGGTGGATTATTAGCCGGTAAATAAAGTGGCGCGAGCGGAGTGAGAGGGGAGCTCAAGAGAGTCTCGCCCGGCCCCGGAGTCTGTATTGTATTTAATAGACTCCTCTGCCTCTCCTCTCCGTCCAGTCCAGACTCGCCCTAATGAAACAATAACAGCTACAGCCTGTCACCATCTGCTCTTATTACTGCTCCATAACAGCCTCCCCAGGCCACGTCCCCGCGCCGCTCTTTCAAAAACCCTCCCTTCCTCGGTCTCTCTCCGTCTAAAGAGGGATTTTTTCCTCCTTTTTCCTGCAATACATCCCGCTACTAGCCAAAAAACGTGGATCTTAACGATGGAACAGACATTTGAACGCCTATAATGGAGCGTTAAACATGTTCTGAACCAAGTTTTTTAAATGCATATTGGTTTCTCCTCATCTAGTCCAATCCAACGTTATTTACAAATCACTTTAAAACAACCAGTGCTGCACAAACAAGCAAAATTATACAGAATAAAACATAAGAATACCGATTCAAATACATAAAAATAGCTATGCCATTAAAATATTTATAATAGAATAAAATTAACAAAAAATAAACTGTAAAACCATGGGGTAAAGTATGTCTAATTCCATTGAAAGCTTGAAAAAACGTATATGAAAAGAAAGTAAACCAACCAGAACTTGTTACTTGTTACTTCCCATAATCTATGGAAATGAACCAAAAACACTGCACATGCTAATGACAAAAACTAATACATACTGTACTATAACAACTCTCATTGGAATTGCAGATGAGTATACACGCAGTTATAATAATACATTCATCCTGCAGGTCACAGTTCAGTTCAGTAATAAGTGTTTATTATTTATTTGTGGATGAGCATGAGAAATGAATTATTACCGTTGCTGACATTTGGAGAGAGAAAAAAAAAGAAGACATGCATCAATATGAGTGCAACGATTAGCATAAGACTCTTTTTCTTCTTTCAAAAGTGGACTGTGAAAGATTTTGTTCAAAAAGTGACGCATAGAAAGTATCATCTCTTTTGTTATGTCTTTTTAAAAGAGGAATCCATCTCAAATCTGACTATTAATGTTCAAGTTTTCTACAAACCGAAGTGCCGCATGATTCAACTGCTGGAAACCACATGTGCCAAAAAATACGCTGTTGTTTATAAAATTAAGGAACATAAACTGAATATAGGTACTGTTTTCAGACTAAAATGGTTACAACTGATTCTCTTCACAGTTTTAAATTGAAGGTACAGACTTCTCCCCAGGTCTCATCACCTTCTAGTCTAGTATATCAGTGGTTTAGTCAAATATGTGGTACCATTTCGTCCAAATTTGGAGAAATATTGAATTTATTTCAATCTGCCCAGATTGGAAAGTGTAAAATAGCAATCTACTAAAGTCTGGCACAATGCATGTTCTCCTGTTGTACAAGATTGTTTTGTAGTGCATTTTATCTTTCTTAAAAACGAATACAATTCCAATATTTATGTTTGGTGGCATTCACGCTAATGAGAAATCATACTTGGGTTCTAGCGAACGTAGAACTGAAATTTTCCTTCTTTTCAGGATTGCCAAACACAAAATTACATTACGATAGGCTTATACTAGATCTTAGGTTGAGGAAACAATACCACAAATTTACAATGGATCATGATGTTCTTGGACTTCTAAAACCATGAATTACCACCTAATACTTCATTCTCAGTATTACGCTGTCCAACTCTGCTCCTTTTTTTCTATAATTGTCCTGCCATGAGTATTTTACATGCGAACTGAGGACGGCAACGTTGTAGAGATGCAGCTCTTTGGACCTCTTTGGTTTTTTGGAGTTTCTCCTAGCATGTCACTGTCCAGTCTGGGTTTGACCAGGATGTCCACTCCTGGGAAGACCCTACCCCTAACTCTCTCGGATTGATTGGCAGCAAGAATTGAGTCTCTAGACCATTGCGAAAGTTTCTCATTCTTGGCGTTGTGATACCAAATTAATACCAAAATTGAAATTTCTTTTTGGAGTTTGTCCTAGCATGTCACTGTGCAGTCTGTGGTTGACCAGGATGTCTACTCCTGGGAAGACCCTACCCCTAACTCTCTCAGGTTTATTGGCAGCAATAATTGAGTCTCTAGACCATTGCGAAAGTTTCTCATTCTTGGCGTTGCGATACGAAATTGATACCAAAATTGAAATGTTGGAAATTACCAGAAAAAAAACTCCTCCTGTTTTCTCAAGATGTTCAGAGGAAAATATTTCAAAATCACCCTACATTTTTTTCCCTTTTTGCTGTTCAAAACCGGCCAGACTTGTGCTATCCCCTTTACGACTTTTGTCTTCCCTTACTCCCCTTTTCTTTGGTTCATGGAATTCTTTGCCCACTCCCTTGCCCTGCTCTGTCGGATTCCACCGGTGGGACCTCGGCGGCCATTAAACGCCTCGCCGTCGCTGAGCCACGGGCCGAATCGTCCATCCAGGCGTCCGGCCGCCGGTCCTGTTTACGGCTGACCGACTGACGGATGCCCTCATTACGTTGTTTGATGGCCGTGGTCGAGGCGGGTGATTATACCGCTGATAAACAGCCGCCGACCACGGGGGGCTTCCGATAGGCCGACGGCTCGTCGAGACGCGCATCGATCAGAGGCATTGACTTTTTTTTCCCGCGTCCAGTCGCCTGCGAGGCCGGCATGCGTTAGAAAAGAATAGAATGGAATAGAATAGAATAGAGGTGCTCTCTCCGTGTGGGGGCTTTTTAATGTAAGCTCAGATCTTTTCACAGCTCAGTCACAGGTGCCCGCTTCCCTCTCCCATGAAAGGAGAAAGCTGGGCAAGAGCGGTCAGCGGTCAGGCAGGTGACCGGGCCAGCTGCCGGGACGCTGCCGGGCGTCAGCTGGAACTGGCAGGGGGGGAAGCGGCCTGGGAGGTGGCCCGTCCAAAAAAAACCCTAACTGGATTTGTTTCGTGTGTTTGCGCAGCTGGTGAGCTGCTGCTTTTTTTTTTGTTTTTTTGATTTTTTTTTTTTTTTTTTTTTTTT
>JABUIW010000051.1:493520-514823 GCA_013363375.1 Menidia beryllina
AAAAAGTAAGAAAAAGAAAACGGAAAGACAGAATGTAGATAGAGATACACTATATTGCCAAAAGTATTTGCTCACCCATCCAAATTATCGGAATCAGGTGTTCCAATCACTTCCATGGCCACAGGTGTATAAATTCAAGCACCTAGGCATGCAGACTGTTTTTACAAACATTTGTGAAAGAATGGGTCGCTCTCAGGAGCTCAGTGAATTCCAGCGTGGAACTGTGATAGGATGCCACCTGTGCAACAAATCCAGTCGTGAAATTTCCTCGCTCCTAAATATTCCACAGTCAACTGTCAGCTGTATTATAAGAAAATGGAAGTGTTTGGGGACGACAGCAACTCAGCCACGAAGTGGTAGGCCACGTAAACTGACGGAGCGGGGTCAGCGGATGCTGACGCGCATAGTGCGAAGAGGTCGCCAACTTTCTGCAGAGTCAATCACTACAGACCTCCAAACTTCATGTGGCCTTCAGATTAGCTCAAGAACAGTGCGCAGAGAGCTTCATGGAATGGGTTTCCATGGTCGAGCAGCTGCATCCAAGCCATACATCACCAAGTGCAATGCAAAGCGTCGGATGCGGTGGTGTAAAGCACGCCGCCACTGGACTCTAGAGCAGTGGAGACGCGTTCTCTGGAGTGACGAATCGCGCTTCTCCATCTGGCAATCTGATGGACGGGTCTGGGTTTGGCGGTTGCCAGGAGAACGGTACTTGTCTGACTGCATTGTGCCAAGTGTAAAGTTTGGTGGAGGGGGGATTATGGTGTGGGGTTGTTTTTCAGGAGCTGGGCTTGGCCCCTTAGTTCCAGTGAAAGGAACTCTGAATGCTTCAGCATACCAAGACATTTTGGACAATTCCATGCTCCCAACTTTGTGGGAACAGATTTGGAGCTGGCCCCTTCCTCTTCCAACATGACTGTGCACCAGTGCACAAAGCAAGGTCCATAAAGACATGGATGACAGAGTCTGGTGTGGATGAACTTGACTGGCCTGCACAGAGTCCTGACCTCAACCCGATAGAACACCTTTGGGATGAATTAGAGCGGAGACTGAGAGCCAGGCCTTCTCGTCCAACATCAGTGTGCGACCTCACAAATGCGCTTCTGGAAGAATGGTCAAAAATTCCCATAAACACACTCCTAAACCTTGTGGACAGCCTTCCCAGAAGAGTTGAAGCTGTTCTAGCTGCAAAGGGTGGACCGACGTCATATTGAACCCTATGGATTAGGAACGGGATGTCACTTAAGCTCATATGTGAGTCAAGGCAGGTGAGCAAATACTTTTGGCAATATAGTGTATTTCCTGGAAACAATGAAAACTTGACAGGATTTCAGTTTGAAATGTTTTCAGTTCCTGGCAGAAAATTGATTGTTTTCCTGCAACGTAACATTTCCCACACAATCATTTGGAGAGTTTTTTTATTAAATCTTTTTATCCCATGCACTAAATGTTGCCAATGACATTTTTTTTTGGATTATCTTCAGTAGCAAAATTGTGCTTTATTTAAGAAAAACCCATTGTTGTGCTTTCTTTCTTTCAGAAGGAACTTGTTTCATAGTCTCTCATTTTTTGGGGGTTTGTTTGCTGTTTTATATTCAAAACTTATGACGATGATAAACGTGGTGCAACTAAAATTCCTATTTCTCCCCATTGCGCACGTTCAACGATGTACATCCCGGCTCTATTCTCCTCCATTTTTCAACTTTGTTTGTATCCTCTTTCTGTCCTTTCAACTCTGTTTTACTCTCATCTCTTCCCCTCATTTTTTTCATTCCCTCTCTCTCTCTCTTTGTTCATCCCAGTGGGGGGGGGGGGGCTCTGTCCATCCAGAGCCAATATGCTCTGTCTGCTGGCTTGTTAAACAGCAATCTAAAGGCAGGCTCACGCTTTGCCACTGAGAAACTAGCCACTGGAGTGCCAACCCGCCAAAACACACTCCCACAGTCCACGCGGCCGCGCGCGCACACACTCGTAAGCTCTCTCTGCGGCAGAAAGCCCCCCGCGGTGCCTTTTTGGGGCCTAGCGTGCGAAAGACGCGTGGTGATTTAGCTCGTGTCGGCGGATAGGCGGTGTCTGGTGTTTTTTGATATGTGAAATGCGAAGGGCCCGGTAATGCACGTGCGCACACACGCCGGAGCGTGTGTGCGGGGGGGGGGAAGCGAGCAAAGGCGGCGAGACGGGGAAAGGCGGGGTCAGCCGGCTGTAATGGAGGTCAGCGCTCGGGGAAGAAGAGAGAGAAAACCAAAACACACACGCACACGCACACGCACACGCACGCACGCACAAGACCTCCAATGTTTGCCCCGGAGAGTGGAAAGAAAGAGCACGAGTTTAGCCTGACATAGTTTACAACTCCCCGGGTCTCCGGGGGATAACAGAGCCAGAATAAAAGCGCTCCGTTCCCCTCTTGATCCCGAGGTGTGAGGCATGCCCGGAGACGAAATGGCTGGAGGTCGATGGGGGGGGTTGGTGGGGGGGGGGGGGGGGGGGTAGGGAGCAGGTGGTTTTATGAAGTGAAGGCCTAGCCTGGAAGGCCCTGTATAAATTACCGACGGTGCCAAGAGTCTCTCCATGGCCCCCACGCCTCTTCCTGTTCAGAATTAATCTACTCACACTCACGCCACAGGCTCCCCCACCCTCTTCACTTATTTTCCAGCACCTAGATTTAAAAAAAATGGCACGAAATCCGTCCGGCAACCGTCCCGGGGCCGAGCCCGGACACGCACCTCCTTGACCACCTGCCGTACGCAGAGACAACCAACTGCCAGCGCGCGCCCCTCGAGCCGCCGAGTGGCTCCGAGAGGCCGCCGAGAGACTCCGCCGGCGTGCTCGACTCTGAGAGGAACGTGCAGGAGAGGCAGCGGGTGACGGGGGAGCAGAAGAACTGAGTGTTTTTTTTTTCAAGTGGCGCACAACACTCCATCAGCAGCCGCGCGTCCCCCCTTCGAAAAAAAAAAACCCTTGCGTCCATCTGCTAGCCGCAGGGCGAGATGAGAAGCCCGCCCCGGGGAAAAAAAAAACACCAAACGAAACGAGCGCGGGCGAAATCAAACGCCAAAGCGGCGAGGCAGACTCACACTCGCACGCCGGGGCCTCTAATTGTGTTGGTGCAACATTTAAGAAGCCGCCACGTTCCACGCGCTGAAAAATAGATAAAAAAGGGCCTCGCGCCTGTGAAAGACGGGCAGTCGGCGGGATTTTTTTTTCTCTCCCGACAGACGCGAGGCACGGAGATGTAGTGTGTCATCCCCAAAAGTCTTGATTTATGCATCGAGCCGGGCCTCCCGACTGATGTCTTCGCAGTTGCAGGCCAGTGTCGCCCATTGATAATAAATGCACAGTCAGGGATTGAAGTCGACAGCATACACGAGAAAGCCACGCCGCTAACCTCGGGGAGGGGGAACCCTGCCACGTGAATCGTCCTCGTCGAGTTTTCTTTTTCCCTGAATTGCTCGGGAAAGAAAAGGTCCTTTGCTGCTCAGGTGCTCCCTCCCAGACAATACCTCTAAATGTCGACCCTTTCATACACACAGTAACCGTTGACTGGTGCTACTCGTGCTAATTTGTATATAGATACCTTGATTTTAATCTGAGGGTCTCTTCAATCTCTTCGTTATGTTTTTACCTACAAACTCAACCAGATTTGGGGTTATAAGGCTCAATCGATTCACATACAACATAGACGGTTTCTGCCAACAAATTCAAGAAAAGCTTTTGACATATGATTATTTATTTTTTCAATTCAATTCAATTTTATTCATATAGCGCCACATCACAACAACAGTTGTCTCACAGCGCTTTCCAAACAGAGCAGGTCAGACCCTACTCTGAAGTTAATTACAGAAACCCAACAATTCCCACCATGAGCAAGCACTAGGCGACACAGGCAAGGAAAAACTTGCTTTTAACAGGCAGAAACCTCAAGCAGAACCATGGCTCAGGGTAGGCGGCCATCTGCCTCGGCCGGTTGGGAGTGAGAGAAACGAGTTTTATTTGTTCATTTAGTACTCCGGCTTCGGTTGGCTGACGGTGTTTGCCGATTAAACCAGAAACCGGAACACTGCCCGTCCCAAGACACCTGCACACAGTCTACATATTCACAGGTTTATAGTTTGTAGTTATTGATGTGACGTGTAATACTTTTACCAAGCGTGTCTGTCTCTTTAAAACAAGGGCTGGGGAAGGAGCTGAAATATATCTGAAGGTGGGTATATCCCTTGCCATGGGTTTTTTTTTGTTATTGGCACAAAGACAGCGGATAAATTGGGCATTGATTGGACGGAGTGTGCAATTTTGTTACTGTAATACGTTCTAAATTGGCAGCTCTCTTTCCTGGTGAATGGTATTATGCAAACAAAAATGTGCCAACCGTCCGTGGCTCCAAAATCCAAGCCCCTCATTCATTTTACATGAAAATTTGTTGTCCGACTCTTTTCTCAAACACCGGGACGATCGCAAAAGAAAAATCTGATTACATGCATTGGTTTTCTTAGTTTCTTTCTGCATCCTCTTACCCCCCATCTCACCCAGGAGGCCCTGATCATGGCCAGCATGGAGCACCCCCACCTGGTGCGCCTGCTGGGCGTCTGCCTGAGTCCCACCATCCAGCTGGTCACGCAGCTCATGCCCCACGGCTGCCTCCTCGACTACGTCCACGAGCACAAGGACAACATCGGGTCGCAGCTGCTCCTCAACTGGTGTGTCCAGATCGCGAAGGTAAGAGGCTGTAATCGGCAGAAAACGTCCGTGGCAATCTGGCGTGTCTGCAGCATTTGCGAAGAACTGTGTTGGGGTGGGGGTGGTTATTATCGATCTTTATGGATATTTGTTCATGTTAGTAAAATGGGCCTAATGGAATTTGACTATTAAAGACAGTTAGAAGCCTGCCAGCTCCACTAGTAAACCAAACCAGCTCCATTGTCAGGAAAACCAACCTCAATTTCATGTTTAAAAAGCTCTCATCATAGTTTGAAGCAGTTTTAAAAATCAGAACAGCAGTTAAACTATCCATCCATCCATTATCATTACCGCTTATTCCCTAATGAGGTCGCGGGGAGAACTGGAGCCTATCCCAGTGGTCAACGGGCAAGAGGCGGGGTACAACCTGGATGGTCCGCCAGTCTCACAGGGCCACACACAGAGACACACAAGGACAAACAACCAATCACACTCACTCCTAAGGGCAATTTGGAAGTCCAATCCACCTAACATGCAGGTTCCCCTTGGGACTCGAACCCAGAACCTTCTTGCTGGGAGGCGTCGGTGTTACCACCACAGCACCGTACCGCCCCAGCAGTCAAACTAATCAAAACTTTATACGTGTTTCCCATTTTATTCCAGTTACTTTCAAATGTTAACCCTTTATGGGGCAAGTGACTACAGTATATTTGATCCCTCGCAAAATATTTTGAGAGTGGAAGCCCCAAATGAAACATAGAAACAGAGTAACTGCCTCATTAAAAGCTCAGATTTTGTCCATTTTGTGGGGGTTGAGTTGTGGGATGTTAGGGTTAGGGTTGGGCATAGAGGTTTAGGGTTATTTGTAATTTTTTAATGCACTCAAGGTCTCAAAGGCCTATTCCTTATATCCAAAGTCTATTTTTAGTTGATAGTTGTTTATTGGGTAACCCTGACCCCTAAACAAAAAACAATTGAGGGCTGAAACCTTAGGTTAGGGTTCGGGTTAGGATTCGGGTTAGGGTTGGGGATGGCTCATCTCGTCGCCTCAAAAGCTGTCCTTGAAACACAAGCAGCCCTCTTTCAGGAGAGCGGCAACGTAGCAACGAACCAGACCTGACCCGACAAAATCAATCTGCTCATTGATTGTTTCTCTGCTTTTGTTGCTTTTATTTTAGGACTGCTTGATGTGGGAAGGGCCGAGATTTCTTTTTTTTAATGCAGAAAAAGCCATCGGGATGCATGTGGCACATCCACTACCATGTTTTTACAGCGTTACAGGCAAGACTGGCCTCATAACAGTTGCCATAAGTTTAACTGAAGGAGTTGTTTGGTACGTACACCCTAGCGACATCAACACCAGTATAATTTCTAAAGGAACCCAGTTCGGACAGGGGAGAGATGAATGGCCTGTCCATTTCAAACACATGCCTGAATCAGTCAGGCTCAAAAGAGCAGAGGTGGACAGAGTTTTAAGTGATTTCAGATCTTTGAAAGGATGCTGCATGACAGAGGAAGGCCAGTGTTCAGTGGATGATTCTCTTTGTGTTTTCCAACATGTCTCGATAGCAAAACACAGCAAACGCACTAAAGCCCATTCGCTGCTTGTATTTCAACCGTTTAGGTTAATACACGGAGGTGATTTAATGTAGCGAGTTCGATCCTCTGATTTGGCTGACCGTGGTCTTTCGGTGATGAGTGCCCTGGTTTCCCCGAGTCCCCGGGTTAGTCCCACAGGGCTTAACCCCTCTACCTCCAACCCCCTGCCCCCCTCCGTGATGGATGAGTCCTCAGAGCTCGAGGAACAGGTTACTTAAGCAGGTAGTTATTGCCATAATTGGATTCGATCTCACCTGCGGCGGCGGGAGGGGAAGTGTCAGGGCCTCGGCGCTTCCGTTAAGAGGAGAGGAAGAGATCATTCCGAACCGGCCTCCGCTCTCACTGCGAATCGACTGCTCGGGATTGACAGCGATTACCGCTCATCTTTATCATTTTAGAGTCTCAAAGAAACTGCTTCATAGGTTGAAAACCATACGTTGATCCTTTTTATCTCGTGAGTGAATTGGGAACTCAGTCAGGTGAAAGCATGTAGGTTTCTGTCAGCGTTTATTTAGGTTGGCCCCTTATCATGATTGTGTTTGTTTAGGAAAAGCTGTCGGATTGCGTATTAGACCGTACCTGTATTGGGCTTAAAGTTATCATGTGTAAACAATGGCAAAGACCAATCAGAGAAAAGATGATTTTATTAACATTTCATGACAAAGAGCATCATAGATTGTCAAAGAGTTAGAACGTTGTTAAAATGAAGCATTTATATGTAAAGCATACATGCTAGCCCCTGTTCAGTTCACAAGATGGTGTCCGCATTACCGCCCTAATATGGACATAAAGGAATACCGATCCAAGAAGAGAATATTTCGGGAGAAATTTTAGGGTGCACATGTGAGAAACAGGGGGATGTAGGAACATGAATTGGCTCAAGAAGCGAGGATGTTTCGGGATAGGCGAAGGTAGATAAACAGGAATTAAGCGCCAGTGGAAACTGGAGTGGAGAAACCAGGGTTGTACTCAGTCCGTCGGCGTTGATCTAATCCAATTAAACGGGCAGATGGATGTCATTCGGTTGCTTTCTCTGAATTGCCTACCAGAAGTCAGTGGTTATTCCACTCTTCCACTCTGTTTCTTGTATGAATAACCAACGCGACAGCAATGTGCTAGTTTTTAATTTCTTATAGGAAAAAAAGCTTCACTCCAGATAACAGTGAATGAAATCCATGTTATTCAAAGAGCACGTCTTTAACTCAAAGAGGGGGCGAAATGTCTGTTAACATAATTTAACCATGTTGGTTATCTAATTTTACTTTGACCGGCGCTTCTCTTGGTTTAGTCAAAGAATAAAAGCAATGATAAGAGGGAAGGAGGCTCGTGGGGTTGAACACAAGAGCTCGTGTTTGCGAGCCGCTTTGATGGCTGCCCCTTTGAGGATACAGTCATAAATTTATGACTCGCTGCGGTATGAAATATTTACAGAAGGAATCGGTTTGACTCCGCGCAAGCTGCCTTTTTTTTTTTTATTTACTCATGTATGTTTCTCGGTTATAGCCGGGAGTCCATTACACGAGATGGGTGTTTTCGAGCTTTGCTCACGGAATTAAAATGTACACAGCGGTTCTGGCGTGTCGCATTCGCCCCACAGGTCCTCGCTCTCGGAGGAAACCGAGATCATTTTTCAAGATTTAAACCGAGATTTGTTTTCTTTGGTTCCACAAGCATCTGTGCCATTTTTTCTTCTTTTTCGTGTGCCTCATTGTGTATCCGAGGACGTGCCCATGCCCTGTTTGGGAGCAGAATAAATAACTCCCTCCCTGAGTGATCTTTGCGCGCCGGAGGTAATGACGGGGAACCTGTCCTTCAGAGAGCATCTTTCGGAAGATGCACACTTTCCTAGCGGAGGGGAGAACGATTTTCCCCCCTCTTCCGTTAGCTTTGAAAAGGTTTTTTGCTGAGGTAGAGGACAGGAGACGGAGAGAGGCAGGGAGAAGAAATGTTTTTTTTTAATAAAAGGTCCTTGCAGCATGCCACAATTATGTAATCCAGGAGGAGCCAAGGACGAGCGGTGTTAAGCTTACATGTATCAAAGCACATTTAAAAGTGGAAGACGCGTCTCTTTGCACATGTAGATAGACAATCCAACAGTTTATTTAATAGTACCGCAAGGACGGCATATCCAAAAATGGAGGCTGGCAGGGTTATGTGTACATTTTGAGAAAAATTGCCCAGAAAACCACGCGAGTGGCTTGTTTACCACCCTGTTGCATCACCTGTTTGAGAGCTCCGAGACGATGCCGCTGTAGTTTTTCAAACGGTGGAATGTTTTTTTTTCCGTTCCTGTCCTGTAGCAACAGAGTTGTAAATGAGAAAGCCGAAGCTTTTTTTTCTCCGTGCCGTTTTCAATCTGTTTCTGTTTTTATTTCATTTGAACGTTTTCGGTTGCATCGGTTTTCAGTAATGCCCCTTGAGCCCTCACGGCGATTTTATTTTTGAGCAGAAATCCAGATTTGTGGAATAGGGGAACATTTCATATCTGATGGACAGTGGCCCCTGGAGGACCTAGAGAGTCTTAGGGCCCTGCTTTAGAGAAAAATTACCTTTTTTTTAACGCCGATCCGTCTTGTGACCTTTTTTTGTTTGTATTCTTTGAAATATAGAGCTGTAGATAGTGAAGGATCATTTTTTTCTTCCAGATTCTAAATGTCTTTGGCATTACATGTCTGTGTGGCTGCAGTTTTTTTAGATCTTGTTTTTATACACAGTACTGGGGACAGATTTATCACTGCCTTTACACAGACCACCATAGCTTTGACTCACTTTTGGCTGGAATATCTCCTCCACACACTCCAATCGAAGACAGATAGAAGCCAATACATTGCAATCCAATCATAACCCGATCACTTCTACTAAATAAAAAAAGTAATTCACACAGAGATAATTAACCTCCCGAGGCCCTGCATCCTCATATCAGGACATTGCATTTCCCGCCTCTCTGTACCATGACACTTCATTACTTTACAACTTTGACCTAATGGCCTCATATTTAGACACTTTCAGACACTAATGTTTGACCCCTGAAGTATAATGGTATAAAATGGTATAAAAATAACATTTCATGTCTTTGATGTGTATTCATATGTGTAGTTATTTGGACCTTTGGTGCTAAATCGCAAAGAAAACTACATAATTACACATTTTAAACTAGCTGCACCATGACAAAAGTCTGGTTAAGTCCTACTAAGCTCATATATATTGACCTAAGCAAAAAACACACCATATAAAAGCTTAAGTCTCAGGAGGTTAAAAAAAGATGTCAATTAATCTTTTGTTGAAATTTGAACTTTTTAGAATCCGTTAAGTCGTGGTCATGTTGTTTGAACCATTCATTCTAACAATCAACCATTAACAGGTTAGAGTGCATTTGAAAAGCTACGAATTTCGAGTGGAAACTTAATTGAATCCATGCGTAATCCTAATAAATTTTGCTTGAAAATAATTGTCCATTTAAAAAAAAAAAAACTGAAATATGCTAAATCCGATGATTACAGTTGGAAGTTTGAGCAAAAATACCAATTTTATTTCAGAATGTACTCATGAATAATTCAGAAATATGAACTCATTTTCTATTTTTGGTGGAGGATGTTTTGCAGGTTGAATCACAATCGTTGTGCTTTGCCGAATGGTCAAAGGTCTACGGATGAGCACTTACCACAGCTTTCCCCTTCCTTCTCCATACGTGAAAGAACCGTTTTGTGGCAAACGGAGACATAGGAATCAGAAAAAAAAACCCTTCAAACATACGTACACCGCCTGCCGTCGCTGGGCAATAAATTCCAGTCGAGACGCTCTCCGTTTTCCCGTCCTTGGCCGCTCTTTAGCGTCCGGGGAGCTGGGGCCATTCGTCCAAACACCGGCCCCCATATGTGGGCTGCGACCCCGGCAGGTGACTGCGCAAATTGATTGGTCGGGGCCTGTCGCCGGGCAGTGACTCTTCATCACTGAGTGTTTTGGGCATTGAGATAATGGCCCCCATTAATCTACCGCCACACTCAGGGCTGTTCCGCTCGCCCCGGCCACACACGCGGTGACACACACACACACGCGGTGACACACACACACACACACACACACACACACGTAAGAGGTCTCTTTAGATGCCTCTCGTTTATTAGTCTGGACCTCACCTTTATTTTTTGCCCTCCTTTACTCTGGCTTTCTTTTGTTGTTTCCTCAGCTTTATTATATTTTTCTTTCCTTTTTTGTCATTTCCCTTTTTCCTCCCTATCCGTCATCTCTTTTTTTTCCCCCTGTCTACATCTATTATTTCTTTCCCGGTCCCACTGTCTCCTCCTTTTCGTCTCTTTACCATATCTGTCCGCGGTGGTCCGGTGCCGTGTTTTGAGAGGTCAAAGGTTTTTTCCCCCCCGGCCCCATCTCCTTCATTTCCCTATACGGGGCCACGTATCGTAAGATGACCCCGAGAAATCTCTCCGGTGCTGTGAGAGTGACCTCCTTCCCCGTCTCTCCTCCGCATCTCCCTCTTGTCTCCGTCTTCTCTTTGTCACTCACTGACCGAAAACCTCTCTCTCCCGCTCCCTTTTCATTAGCTCTTGGATTATTAATGGAATAATTAGGATTGGGATGTATTTTAATGAACAAATCAATCACTGAATTAAAAATGGGGTTGGGGCTTGGGTGTACGTAGAGCTGCGGGAGTCTTTTAATTCGCCTCTCCTCTTTTTTTCTCTTTTTTTTAAATTCCATTTGTGCTCTCTTCTTCTTCTTCTCTCTCTCCGTCCGTCTCTCCTCGCTGTAATGATGGTGACTTGCCGAATAGATTCGGCGAGCAGCCGCCACCGTCGCTAAAAATGATTGGCGTGGGCACTCGGGCTCCAGCTGGACAGGGCTTTGGGTTGTTGCTGGACGGGGCTTTGGGTTATTGCTGGACAGGGTTTTGGGTTATTTTGTTGGCGTGAGGACGGAGTTGTGAAGACTTCTAGCCCCGGTGCTTGTATCCACCCGGTCCTCGGTTAGCATAGAGGGGTTGGAAGCACGTGTACACCGGCTAACGTATGGGATGATATTAGCCGCGTGAAAACCCCTCAAGCTAGGTCTGTGTCCTTCTGTCACGGTTGTTTTCGGATTCCAGGGCCTTATACTGACCCCACGAGATCTCTACCAACAGATCCTGATACGAAACAGTACCAGGAGTAGCTTTCCTTTTAAGCTAGTTGGGATTTATTTACCGTCCAAGTTCTTTTTTGACAATGGAAAATGCGTGTGCGGTTTAAATTTTGACACAAACGCAAACAGTTGTCATTACCGGCCCTTTTTGTTGTCGTTGTTGTGTTGATAAGCCGTTAAAACCAAGGTGCAGCTGTGTACCTAGTTCACGGCTGACCGGTTAAATAAGTGAAATCAAGGCAGACTAATTACAAGTTTCCATTTGATTTCATTCATAAAGTGCCAAATTGCAATAAATGCCAATTAGAATCCTTTTTCGCTGAAATATAATCATAGTCCAATCAGTTAAAGTCAATTTAATTCCAAACGCATCCAATTCACGTGGAGCCGAGCCAATTAAGAAGAAGTCTCCCTGCTCGGGAAATGTTGTGTTATCTTGTAGATAAGTTAAATAATTATTAATGTTTGTTTTATTGTTATCATTCTGTCACAGTTAAGCAAACAATTCTTTGTTTGTATAATCGCAGTTTGGTCATTTGGAAAATGACCAAGAAGCAAAATTGCCAAGGAGATGTCTCCCAAGCAATAAAATATAAATGCTCCTAATTTGGTTCTGAAAGTTCACCAAATTGGTGCATTTCATTTCAAAATTTGCCGCATTTTTTACAGGGGAGCGTGTCCCCACCCATCCGTTTTTCCCTAAATTTCCGATCCTAGATGACATGCGTGTATATATAAAACCCAGGTTGTGTAAATTGATTACATTTTTTTGCTAAATAAGCCATCCCCCTTGTAATTACTTAGTCAGGGAGCGGGACCGATTTCACATTTGCCTCCTGATCTTTGGCTCCACGCGTGTGTGTGTGTGTGCGCCTGCATTATTATTCAGTATCGCAATCTGCGTGTGAGTGCGCACACACACACGCGTGTAGATCTGCATCCCCGAGACGCCGTCGGATGGCAGGAGATTCAATCTGGTCAAGATTACCGGGGAGCCCTCGGTGTCATTCACTTCCCTCTCTGTGCTGAGCAAACACATCTCGCCCGTGCTCATTAGCCAGGCCTTAACATACCTCCTCCTCCCCCCCCCCACCCCCCCGGCACCCGTCCTTCATCTCCCTCGCCCTGGCTTGAAGAAGGAATCTTTGCTTTGAATCAAATCATCCCACACCCCCCCCCCCACACACACCCCCGAGCTCTTGAGTCTATCATGTTATTACATCTCAAGGACGGGAACGTCCCGGTGGACTCGGACACATGTATTTGTTGACAAATTAGTTATTATTTCTTCTTCCTCTTTTGTTTTTTTTTCCCTTTTGACTGCATAAGCCCGCTTCTCAAACAACAGAGGTACAATTCTTTATCAACGGCCTGACCACAAGTAGAGGGTGTTTTTTTAAATGTCATTTTTCACATGTAAATCACCAACAATGGGTTTATAAAGTTAGCTTTTTTGTTCTTTATCCGAACAGGCTGAAGTCATGCTTTGGTTTGGTTCAAATTCAATGGCAATAAGGCATCTCAAAGTTTAGATAAGGACAAAAAAGGGTCAGAAGATAGGTTGCGTTACAAAGAAACAAGCAGAAGAACATCAGGAAAATGACTGGTTATAAACAGAGGACCTTAGAGAGGCGGGAAGACAAATAACGTTCTATAGTTATGATGTCTGATTTTTATTAAAATAACTCATGGCTAGCTAACAAAAACATGGCTACAGGCTTGTCCATGTGGGAGGGTGGAACAAAATAAAGTACTTACCTATCAATGCTTTAATGTCATTACCACCCAAGCAGTTTGCCTCCAAAGAACGCTTTTATGTCTTTCTGAGCAGGAAACTGAGTGTTTTTCATGTAAAACTCATTTTAATACCTCACCCAAGCCAATAGGCAAAACCACTATGCAAAGAAAGTCTTTTTATGCATCACGACTTCCTCTTGAAACGCCTCGATCTTTTTTTTTTTTCTCATTTTAATTCTGCGAGACATGTGTCTCTGTCAGTTTCCAAGGCTTGAAGCGTTTGCTTTAGAGTCTCGAAGGAAGCGGGTTCTAGCTGTGATCTGCTGTTTATTCTACATCGTTTGCTTGTAAATATGAATCCGACATGTCTGTGTTACAGCCGTCTAACTCGCCGTCGACAAAAGGTGCGGCAGACAAGAGCAATTAACTCCAGAGCAACAGAAACGTACCTCCGTGCTCCCAAAAAAAGGCACTTATCACGATAAGCTGAAGAGAGAAACGTGTTTCCTGTCATTCAAATTCCCGTAAACGCTTGACGAGCTAATGGGACGCAGCCCGGAGGTGAGGCAAGTCAGGAGTGATGAGATGTTCTAGGTTGTTTGTTTGTTTGTTTTCCCCCCAAAAAAAGCTGAAGCAAATTCCCTTTATGTCCTAGTATCTGGGTTTATTCTGCCATTCAGTTGTCAACGGATCCTATTTGAGGATCATGGAACTTGATTTAAGTGTATCGGTCGCCTTATCTCAAAGTCAGAAATGCAACAAGAAGTTTGAAATCTTTCAACCGGAGTCTGTAAGGACTGGGATGCTGTTCCCTGTCGCGTATAAAAAACTCGCGTAAAGAGAATTTTGAGAAATTCAAAGCACAAATGATTGATGCGTTCAAAGCACCAGACATCCGCTTTTATTCCGGCCGGTGTTTTAGCAGTGAAACACATCATATACAGTAGTTATGGGGAATTCATTACTGTCAGCAGGCTATACGCTAGTGATCCATGTTCAGCACTTTAGTTCCCCGGGGTTTCATTAATAATGCAGCTCCTCGATCCGTTGCATCTCGGAAGCCTCACGTCGTGATTACCAAACAACCCATAAAACTATTTTGCATGATAAAAAAAAAAAAGAAGGAAAAAAAAACCTAAACAAAACTAACTAATGCGCACCCTGAGCGGTTTTCCTCTTCCTGAGACGGAAGGCGTTCTGAGAAAATCTTCCGACAAATACAAACACCAGTGTCCCTGCTGACGCGACAAAATAAGGACGAGGAAGACAGGGAAGAAGAGTTTTGAGGCGTGGGCGGTGTGGAGATAAGCCCTCCGGGTCTATCTAATTATCTGTAAGGATCAGCAGAGCTCAAGGATGCATAAGGGGAGGGGATTTGACTGCTAGATCCACTGGGTAGAGAGGCCTGATTGGATTGGTCACCCCTTTCAATACACATCCATTTTACTCGTGATCCCTCCAACTGAGGCTCATTAGACACCGGCGTACGCACACATGCACTAAATGTAAGGATTCTCCCACACCATCTTTTTTAGTTTTTAACTCATTGGCTGCCAAAGACGTCTATAGACGTCAATTCAAATACAACCATTGACTGCCAAAGACGTCTATAGACGTCTTTTATGTTTTTCAACGCGAGTGGCTTGGGGGACGATCTGCTAAAGCTTGTCCGTAAATATCAGGCTTCTAGACAGAGTATGTACTACCAAATTGACCCTCTAGGTGGCAGTGCCACTTTTGATGGGAGATGAGCATAGATTATAGGCAAATAAAAAAAACGTAATGGTTCGCTATGAGAGAACATGTCGCCGGTGAGACGCAAGTCGAGGAAGAATGGAATAAGGTAGAAACAAATTTATTTTCCTGATGAAAGAAGACAGTCTACTCTTTCTTTTGGTGTGTTCGGTGTTTACATAGTCATAGCACAAACTATTCTGTGGCTCTTGAAAAATCAGTCAAAATGCTCAAAAAACTCTGGCAGTATGGGACTCTCTGTTCTGAAAATCGTTGGCAGTCAATGAGTTAAAAATTTGTTGTTGTTTTTTGTGTGTCTTCCCCTCGTTCAGATAACGGCGTTTCAGTAAAAAAGAAAGTCGTCCCGCCTGGTCATAACGGCAATCGACTTGTTACCGTCGAGATTTTGGTCACACGTAGCTTCTGAAAGGTCGCTTCGCTCAGTTTCGCGCGCAATCCGAGAAAAATTTCAGGCCCGTTCGAGGTTAAGAGTTCGGAATCACCAGCAGATGAGATCAGACGGGAAAAGGTAATTCCCCCGGTTTGATGAAACAAAGACATCGCATGTCCTGACCTTGCCAGTAAAAGGATACGGCATAAAAACGCATTACGCCGCGGGGACCCGGGAGGCTTCCCGGGAAAGGGGTATAGAGAGTATTAATGGTGAAACTTCTCCAGGGGGAGGGGCTCGGATTCCGAACTTGGGAAATGGTATTTGTCTTGTTCGACAAACAAGGACTTTAAGAAAAGCACCCAGACGGTGTATCCCCAAATGACCATGATTGCCGATGCCCAGACAAACCTTTCGACAATAACAAAGTAACTTCTTTCATTCCGGTTGCTTGACTGGAAAAAAAAACATCAGGGATTGGTTCGAAAAGCATCTCCGTTTGCTCAGACCAATTTTTCCCCCCACCCTTGTGGATGCCATTTTCCGACATTTAATGTTCAGCCGCTTTCATATCGCTGAAGGTTGCTAATTCTTAGAACTCCAGACATAATCAAGGATCCTACTTGTGTGCGTGAACAAGGGATTTATTAATGACAGCCTCATACGAGGTCGTAATCAGTGGGAGGATCATTAAAAGGATCCAAGCTAAGAGATTGCAAAAGGGATCTAAACACGAATAGAAACGGAATATTTCCCTTTTTGTCTCTTTGTCTTTTAAAAAAATTATTTTTATTGATTTATT
Organism: Menidia beryllina; assembly: GCA_013363375.1. Lineage (NCBI taxonomy): Eukaryota > Metazoa > Chordata > Actinopteri > Atheriniformes > Atherinopsidae > Menidia > Menidia beryllina. The sequence goes on from JABUIW010000051.1 coordinate 509,597, forward strand.
TTTCAAGCGTTTGGTTTAGACTGATGAGAAAGAGAAGGAAAAAAAATGAGGGTTCAGAGTCGAGACAAGCCCATAACGGAAAACCTGAAAACCCCCCCGGTGATGTAATCTGTCTGTTTACATCCCGCTGCGACGATTATCCGCCGTGTCTAAAAAAAAACGAACTTCTCTGTGTGTCGGGCTGGGCGGGTGGCCAAACGAGAGCTGGACCGAGAAAAAAAAGGACGGCTCACCTGCTCAGCCCACCCAAATGAGGATCAGGTGTCCTCATTGTTTCTTTTCATTGTTTCTTTTTTTTTTGTTTTTCTCCGCCTTCCTTTCACTTGCTCTCTCTCCCACTCGGCCTGCGTCACCTGTTGACATCGCACATCTGAGCGAACCACAAAAACCTATCATTACCGCCAGGCAGGCTATCACAAACCTCACAGGATCTGTTTTTTTTAGCGAATGTTAACAGGCCTTTGTTTCGCCGACTCGTTGGTTTATTTACCGAGAGTGTTTTCGGTCTTTATATCATTTGGACTTTTTTTTAAAAAATGGGTACGTTTGCAGGTAGACGGTTGGATCCCAGGAAGGGCCACGGCCTGCGCGAGGTCGGCAAAAGTCGAAAGGCGACGGCGACAACTCGAACGGATCTGAAATGATTCCCCCCACTGATCAAAAAAAAAAAACCCCGTGCCCGGCTTTCTAATTCCACGGCAGCAGCCAGAGATTATTGACATTTGCTCATGTAAATTGGCCACCAGCAGTCTTTCATTGGCGGCACAGTGACATTTTGGAAGGATCTTTCCATTCCGACGGGGGAGTTGACATCAGGGAGGAAGAGCTAAAGGGGATTTTTTTTTTTTTTGTGGTGAGGCATAATTAGCACTGCGAGCAGAGAGAAATCTTGTGCGAATAAGTACCGACTTTTTTTTTTTCTTTTTTTTTTTAATCCCCTCTCGCCAAAGGAATTTTATCATCTCTTGCTTCTAGGTGCTCCGTCTCACCCTTCATATCCCTCAGGTGCACACCGAAACTAGGCTCAGGTTGATGGATGGGAGGAGCTTTTCCTCGCTCGGTGGCCCCCCGGACGGCTGAGCGCGCAGTAAATGGTGCTTGCACCCCCGCCGCCACCGTTATAGATGTCACGTTATGTCCCATCCACCTGCAAATGTTTAGTGAGGCACCAGGGTACGTGGCTCTCTTATCACTCCCTCTGGAAACAGGCCTCTCACCCTTTTGGTTCCTCTTAAGGACTCAGCATTCTCTTTTTTTTTTTTTTTTCTCAGCCTCAGTGGACATGAATTCTTCCATAAAGGGAGGCTCGCTGACACCGCGTCAGCGCTCCACAGCTGTGTCATTAAGGCTATTCATCTGCTGATGGCCGCCTTTGGGAAAAGCACGTTGCTTGGTAACAACTACAGGAGAGAGGGAAAAAAAAAGAAAAAAAAACTACCAACAGTTTCGTGTCAGTTTATGAAGACCCCATGTGAAATGTTTTATCTATTGTAGTCTGCAATCCTTCTCCACTTATCTTCCTACCTGCCCCCCCCCCCTTTACACACAGCATCATTTCTCCCTGCTAAAGGGAAAAGGTGCTAATGGGTCACTGCCCAGCCACTTACACTGTCCTTTAGAAGACTTTCAGCTTTCTGGAAACATTTCATGAACCTACAGATTTAGTTTTTAAAAACTCATTTTCTTTCTTGCTTGGTGGCCTTCACCAGGTAGGAGGAAGATTTGTAAAATAAGCCATCTCTCTTTTTGTGTCTGCGACGCGAAACCAAATAAATGGTCTAATTAGAATAAAAGGTTCCCGGATGGTAAGATTAAAACAGCTCTGATAGGAAGCAGCTTTCTCCAAAACATGTCAGAAACTGCTGGTAATTACACTTATGTTTGACATTTGTTATTCCAAACATGTTTTTGTCGCACTGAACCAGAAATTCTAGTTTTTTTTAGCACCAAGTTTCGTTGTTGCATTGCAAACTAACATTTACTGAGCAAAGAAACCAGTCCGGTACAGTAGCTGCTAGCCTTGGCCTTGCACAGGTGTTTACAAGCAAAAGTTTGAATGATTTAAGTACACGAGTATGTACAAATCGACAAACAAGCCCCAACCATAGTTGGAATTTAGGGCAAGGTCCAAATCCCCCGGAATTAAGAATCCAAACAATGTCCATTCTGGGAAAACAAAACATATACGCAATAACAGTAACAATACAGGTCACCATCAGGGTCTTCAGATTGACTGAAGGGTACCGGCTCAAGTCCTCGTGAATGTCTTCTCGTCAGGCCATGTCTACCCAAAGGAGCCCATTATCTATTCATCTTGTTCAAAACGAGGCCGAAGAATGTTAAACATATAAAATAAGAGGTTCAAAGTAATCCACATTGCCTGAAGCGGGATCATTTCCAGTTTCCAGGCGAATTGTAAACTCTTCACATATTCGTCCATCGCATGAAAATTCTGGCTCTTGCTGTGAGTCGCAGCTCTATTTTTGTTAGGGTGTTGCACGGTTTCCTCAAAGATTCATTTATCTATACATAATTCATTAGACGACAGGCGTATTTGACTAGTGAACAGATTTACGCATGCATGGGAATACCTAAGAGGGGAGGCCTTGAACCCCGTTCTGCCTTTAGCTTTCGAAAACTGAAACAACTGGTTAATGACTTCTACTGAAAGGTCTCCGCGTGTGATCGCAAACGATCCTGTCCGGGTATCTGTCCTTGTGCCCCCCCACGTCCTCCGCTGGGACCCCCAGTGTTTACCGCCCAGGGTGGCCGTGAAATGAATCGGCTCCCTCTCCACCGTGGCTGCGATTGGCCTGCCCCTCATCGCCCCGTCAGTCTAAGTCGAAGTGTATTAATGGCCTGCGTGGGCCATTGATTCCTAATTTCTCCTGAAGTCGACAGCGGGGATAAATATGGCGCGGCACGCTCGTCTTCGGGCCTATTGTAATCAGCACCGTTATTGATCACCCCCCCAAGAAGTCATCTATTTTAAATACGCTTCTGGCAAACAAGGGGGGTGTTATGAGCCTTGTCATGGCGCGATTCGTTGTCATATTGTTGGGGACAGTCGGATAGTCAAGCAAAGGAACAAACGAGTAGGAAGTGTATCGAATCGGTGGGGCGCAAGAGAAAGATTGAAATATTAAGAAGTATGTTCGGGAGAAAAATGTCTAGCCTTTTAGTACGGCGGTCTCCCGGTGGTCTCATCCGGGCGGCGTTGTTTGTTTAAATGTGTGTGTCTACACGTCAGTCTCGGCGAGGCCAGAGGATGATGGATGAGGGGCTCAGCTAGCGGCGAGTCAGACGCCGGCGCGATCGATTTACCCCCGCGTTCGTCCGGGAGGTGGAGGGGGAGGAGGAGGCTCTAGCACTCCAGAGCAACATGCCTCTCAATACTTGCACACACATTTACAGTATTCTCACCGTACGTGTTTCAAATGGGCAATGATCCTCTCGCCTCGGCGGAGGCGTGAGCCTCGGTTTGAATTTTCTCATCGTCTGCCGAGTACAATGACTCCTTTTCCCCCTCTCGCCAAGGTGTTTTTATTGATCCTGCCTCAACGTCGCAACCACTTGCTTAACATCCAAACTAATACACTTCACTCGGCTCGGCCTGGCTTGTCGGGCTCCCCGTCTTGTTTCGCTCAGCAGACGAACAAGAATGTGTGTGTCTGTGAAGTTACCATAAAGACACAGGCTTGTGGGTTTTTCTTGTGATGCCGACCCATGAAAGAATTTGAGACGATCTGAACTTTCGTGTCTGAATGCGTCTGTATTTGGGTGGTCAGGACACCCTCTCTGGGTGCTTCGAATCGAGCTCATTACGAAGAGTCGCTGCTCCATCGAGTTCATTTAGCAGCAAATTAAGGTGCCCAGTGCGCGGGCCTCGTCGGGCCTTTGTTTTCTTCACCGTGCATGCGGAATTAACAAACTCCTCGCCCAGCCACCCCGAAAATGTCCCCCCTAATTACCGAGGGCACATCGGGTATGACGGAGTCAGATTACAGTCGAGTCGGACATGTTGGGAGGAGTCTTGATTGACATGTCGCACACTTGTTTTATCTGCTCGTCGCGCCTTCCGAAAAGCATCTAAAAGAATGCACACTTGAAAGATTTGTGAACATTTAGCACTTGAAAAGGCTCTACTCGAGCATCTTTTGTTACTTATCAATCACAGGGGTGGGACGATCGCAGCACCTTCCATTTAGAAGTCTCCGGGTGCCGATAAAAGGAAATTCTCTCCATCTCAATGCGGCGGCACTTCAGAAATGTTAGTTTCGGTTTTGGCATTCAGATTTGAGAGCCGTGTCTGTCGCGGGTGTCCCTAGTCAAAAAAAAAAACTTTGCGGCATCTCCGAAAAGGCTTAAAGCTGTCTGGAATTCGCTGTTTCTGCAAGGAATTCAAAGCAGCTATGATAGTGATTAAAGTTTAACCCAAACGTCTGCACGGATGTGTGTGTTGACGGTAATGACGATAAATTTTTTTGTTAGCGGTGACATTTACCGCACGCCTGATCTCAGACTGATTCAGCTTCAGACGCAAAGTGATAAACGGCTCGAGGATTGGGATTCATAGTCATGTCTGTGATCTCTCTCTCCCTCTCTATTACACACACACACTTTTTATCTCGCAGGGTATGATGTTCCTGGAGGAAAGGAGACTGGTCCACAGGGACCTGGCAGCGCGGAACGTCCTGGTCAAATCGCCCAATCACATCAAGATCACCGACTTCGGCCTGGCCCGACTGCTGGACGCTGACGAGAAGGAATACAACGCCGACGGGGGAAAGGTTGGTGTAAGTGGAGGCAGGATAAATATACATATATATGTAAAAATGTGTTTGTTTGAATCCCTGACCAGGCTCTGAGCATTTTCTTGTACAGGGAATCTCATGTAGAAATAAAGCCAGAAATTAAAAGAGCAAAGGCCGGTGACAATGAATTACCTCATTAGTTCAAGTGAGGCTGCATTAGTCTTTTTTGGCTTAGGGTGTAGTGAGCACTATCAATAAAAAATAAAATAAAATCGTAGTCCATCGCTAGATTCCCCAACTGGAGTCTGGAGGTGGACAAACGGAAATTTGTGATTTGTAAATGTACCTTCATAACCAAGAAAATGAAAGATGGACGGGTTCCTTGTCAAGATATATGACATTGTCGAACAGCAGTTTGACAATGTCATATAGATAGATAGATAGATAGATAGATAGATAGATAGATAGATAGA
>JABUIW010000051.1:514923-552081 GCA_013363375.1 Menidia beryllina
ATAGATAGATAGATAGATAGATAGATAGATAGATAGATAGACATAAAGTATTGTTTGTAATATTAATTTTCTTTGCTTCTTTTGGTGTATTGTTTAAAACCGAAACCAATACTTAACTCGTTTTTAAATGGAACACATCTTTGCCTTAGCAAAAACCAACAACTACAGTGGCAAAGCAGAAATTAAGAATAAGTTAAATAAAGTGGACCTCCCCGAGAAGGTATAGAGTTTACCCACATATTGCATCACATCATACCAGTCCATTTAGACTGGTAGCCCCTTCCATTTCCCTGAAAGAACTTTAGATCTTCTAAAAGATGGAAAACATCTTTTTGGGATATGTCTGAAAAACATATTCTGATTATGGCTGTCTCCGTTCACTTTTTCCTTGTGCTAGAATAACAACAGTAAATGAATACGGCAGATCACAACACAGCTGCAAGCTTGACTTGCATTGAAAAATCCCGGCGAGTTGTTACATCCGAAGTAACAAAATGTATTTGTGTCCGTGCACCGAAAACAAGGTGGAAAATAATGCAGGGGCAGCTCTACGGACCACCGGCGGATGTAAGAGGCTGACCCCGTTCTGAATGCAAATGTTCTACGGTGATAGCATTAAAACACTTCCTGCTGATTTTCAAATTGCGTCACCCAGTGACATTGCGAGAACTCGTCCTGTGGAGTCCAGTGTTTCGTTTAGTTTTTTCCTATCTCCCAAATTCGATTTTCACTTTTACAAGACTGATCATTCGGTAATACATTTTTGACTATTTAAAAAAAAAGTGTTTGGATTTGGGACATATTTGCTAATATTCATATATCATAAAGGGTGATATATTCAATGTTGAATTCTAATCATCTGTTTTGGAGAAGAGAGGGTTTTATGAGCTTTTCGTTTCTCAGATCCAGTTTTTTGTTTACCTTCTAAACATTGCGGCATAATTTGTGAAAGTATCCTCCATTTATTTTCCCCTTTTAACCTTCCCTCCTTTTACCTCCCCTCCTTTTACCTCCCACTTTTTTGCCAGGAATCTGTATGAAGACATAATAGAGACACACACGAGACCTCCAATTGGTCAGCTTAACAGCACGCTCGTTGGGATTCATCCACATCGGATAACTGATATGATGGAATGACGATATTCCCGACTTCTTCGTGAAGCCGCGTAGAAATGTCTTTTCACGTGCCTTAAGGGGTAGCGTTCACAATCAGCAATCAAATAGCTGTTTTTTATGCTTGTTTGGCGAAATGGACAAACGATAACAACTGAAAAATGAGGCGGGAAGCAGGAGGTGGCTGAGCAGGGGGAGGCCGGCTGGCATACGGAGCCTAGTTGGCCGCGTCGGTTCATTTTGATGCTCATCAGCAAAAGGAGAAGCACAGCTGCTTTTCAATTTCACGTCAGGAATTTTAATCTCGAGACCTTTTTAAAAACTCCAAAAAACTCCTCGAGATTCAATTACAAACGCGGCCCGCGCAACGAGAGCAGATATTTTTTTCACGCTGCTTTGCGAGCAACTGAAGTGACGAGCCTTCGATTGTCAAAAGAAAAAGATAAACAAGAACAAAAAAAAGTAGTTTTTCTATCGCGGCTTCAAACAATTTAGGGTCAAACAAACTCTGGTGAACACTCCATCCGAACTAATAAAGCAGCCACAGTTCCAGCTGGTTTTGTTTTTGTTTGGGGACTACATTAATCAGAAGCCCCTTTTCGCCGTTCCCCACTCGAGACCTGCTATGCAAATTGTTCTGATCAACTCCCTTTATTAAATTGGCTTGTTCGTCGCCACATTCATTCAGCTGGAGGCCCGAGTGTAACCGCCGCATCTTTATTCCGAGCCGCTATCACCGAGGAAAGTGGAGCGACGAGGGTGGGGGGGGGGGGGAAAAAAAAAAAGAAAAAAAAAAGTCATTTTCATAACCCAGGCGAGTTGGATGCAGCCATCTGAGTGATTGACTCCATGTTGGTATTCACTGATGCCTTGATAAATGAGAGCCGTTGTCAGCACATCGACACGCGCGCCGTAAAAATAGACGCACCGTGGGAGATAAATCAACACAGATGAAAGTGGAGGTGCCGTTCCCAACCTGAAGCATATCATTTCCTCCCCTCCCGCTCATTTCCCTAAAGAGCAAGGGGGGGGGGCTGCGTTTTGAAAATGACCGACACCTGCGCGTTCGAACGCAAAGGTCGCGTAATGGAATCACATTCCAGTTAGGATGCCTTCTTCTTTGTCCTTGTCAGAAGGGGGGAGGCGGACATTTTAAGAGTTGATGATATAAAGAGATGATTATGGACTATAAATCGCTATGCAGGTGTGAAAATACCGTTTTACGCCACAGAGGCAAAGTGTCCAAACCAATATTTCGCAATTGGTTCTTCAGTGTATGTTTATAAATATATATATATATATATATATATATATATATATGCCTTGAGTTTAGTGCAATTGCAGTGCTTGAATTAGTCATTTCCCAGTGCTAACCAACAGGTAAAGTGCACTGAGAAGGAATGAGAAAAGAAGGTGGTGTTCAAACTTCGTAAAGTTCTGAGCCATGGTTCTGCTCGAGGTTTTCTGCCTGTTAAAATTATGTTTTTCCTTGCCTATGTCGCCTAGTGCTTGCTCATGGTGGGAATTGTTAGGTTTCTGTAATTAACTTCAGAGTAGGGTCTGACCTGCTCTGTTTGGAAAGCGCTGTGAGACAACTGTTGTTGTGATATGGCGCTATATAAATAAAATTGAATTGAATTTAATTGAAATGAGCGTTCATAAATGTACCCACGTGTGTCCCTCCTCAGATGCCCATCAAATGGATGGCCCTGGAGTGCATCCATTACAGGAAGTTCACGCACCAGAGCGACGTGTGGAGCTACGGTGGGTGCCTAGCCACCGATGCCGCCTCGGATAAAATCCAGCTCTCCTCCGTCTCCCGCCTCGGTTGACTCTCTCTCCTCCACCCTCTCCCCCCTCTCAGGAGTGACCATCTGGGAGCTGATGACGTTCGGGGGGAAGCCGTACGACGGGATCCCCACGCGAGAAATCCCCGACATCCTGGAGAAGGGGGAGCGCCTGCCCCAGCCGCCCATTTGCACCATCGACGTTTACATGGTCATGGTCAAATGTGAGAGAACCCCCCACCCCTCCCTTTGGCACACATTTATATACATTCATACCTATAGTGTTTATCAGGTACAGCCTCTTCTTTATGGGACATGTCGGAGGCTGGTGTCTACAGTACAAAGCGATGTATTCCCGTTGCGCGGAACATCTTAGCATCCATCATTGGTGTTATAACTTAAAAAGGCCCCTCTTTTTGCTCTTAATAGGAGCAGACGTTTCATACCGCTCCCTCATCCGTGTGCTCAATATGCAGCCGGTGTCGGCATGCGGACCAGCTTAGCATAGCATGAATATAAAGCCCGGCTCTGTCCGTCAGCACCTCGAAAGGTCGCTAATTAAAACGTCGCGATCTCGAGTAATCCGCGCAAAAAAGTGATTAGTCGGGATTACACGTGTCGGACTGGCAGCACGTTGCCGGGCGTCGCTTGTAGCAGAGGCTGGGAGGAGTGGTAATGGGTAGGCGAAAGTGGGGTTATTGACTTCATTGGTGGTAACGCAATGTGCCCCGAACCCTAATCCTTCCATTAAGTTTTTTAACAATCGCTACTCTCAACGGTGATTTGGACCAAACTTATTTGTTTTAACGTTGAAGGAGATACAGAAGTTTATGGGATAGAAAAGGGAGGAGATACGTCTACTAAAGGTAGCGAAGGACTCCTGATAGCATCACCCTCATGGATCCTAGGGACAGCGAAATGTCTTCCCAAAATGTTAGCTTACAGTATGTGCCGAGATGACGATGGCTATAAGTGGTATGCAGACTATTCAGCAGCAAAACCAAGAGACAGAAGCTACATAATCGGAAAAACATAACTGTTCTAAAATCGTCAACTGAGAACCAACTTGTAGATAGTTTGATTCAAAATAAATGCTCATGGTTTTGGTTCATATTTTCTGGTTCATATGACAGAACATGTCACAAAGTCCAAGAAGATTTGTCAAAATTCCAGAGAGGGTTGATTGCACACAGCTGTATTTCCATACTGTGGGCATACTAGAAATAATTATCGTGTAAAAAAAACAAAAAAGAAAGAAAACTGTGAAAAGGTCAAACCTGATGCCTAAATTACAGGTTGCAGCTTGACTTGCATTTTAGAAGAGTACCAGTGCGGCATTTAAAGTTATTTCGTAATAAAAGAACATTTAAAAAAAAAGAAAAGAGTTATTTTATTTTCAAATCATGTTTATAACCTGCTGCCGCTCAGCTCCTGGTGATACAGATGAGTTGTAGTTTAATAAAACCGCTCGTATTTTAATATTCACCTTGTGAGTTGATGCCGGAGCTCTGGCGCTCCATTTCAAGGCTGACGGAGGAGCGGAGATATAACGAGGAGGCAAAGATCGAAAGCGTGTTGTCATGAAACTGTGATGAGACGCTGGTTTTACGGTGCGCGCTGTCTACCAGGGATTCCGCCCCCGCGTCTCGGTCGGCTTCACCCTCCATCTGGACGACCCCTCGATCCCCCCCAAACTCTCCGTCCAGCTTGTGCAACCCACCCAAACAGACCAGATTTCTTGCATTTTTTTCACATCCAAATCCCCCTCCTCGTTCTACCATCTCCCGCTCCCGCTTGGCCGGTGGGTTACAGTGGGATCCTTCCTCCCATATTTCCAGGAAACGGTCCAGGCGCGGATGCCAAAAACATGCCTCGAGTTGTGCCAGCCATTACCTCCTTGGCTAATTTTCCTCGCGCCAGTTTGGTCATCGCTTCAATTTGTCTTCACCTATTGTGGGGGTGATTTTGTCTGTCGCTCTGGCTGTGTAATCCCTTAAAATCTCCCAAAAAAAGATTGGATATAAACTCCTCCTAATCAGCCCTGACTCTTATTACCCTGTCTATATGATTCATTTACCTCCCATCCCCAGCCGGTAGTAGCACCGTGAATTCAAACCTGTATCATTTGAGATTCACTGTGCAGAGAGCTTAAAATGCCAAATCTGTTGAAAGAAAAATAATTTGATCCCGCTCAGAGCTTGAAATCAAAACATATTCCCCTGATAAAGACAGCGATCCCACTAAAATGTCATAATATCTAATAGATTCCGATGCCTTTTGACAGCACTGAGGCAAACCGTGAAAGCCCTGCAGCGTTTTACCCTAATAATAACGCCACTTATTCTTTCTTTCACCCTGGTGGAGAAAGATCATTTTTTATGTGCGATGCAGATCTGTCAAGATGTGTCTGGGCAATAACATTAGAAATGCAGATTTTTTGTTAGGGGTTCCTCCGCTCGGCTAAAGTGTGGGTATACTTTTTTCCTTTGAAATAGACCAAAGTTGTTCAAAACTGCAAAGAGAACTCGCCCTCATCTTTTTTTGTGGATTATGAGTATCTCAGTTGCTCGTCATGTGATCCCCTAGTCCTAAAAAACCCTCTGATTTTCGAATGTTTTGCCAAGAAAACCGGAAATACATCAAGGGGATTTATTGAACATGCAACATAAATCAAAAACAGAGTATGTGCATTTGCAAGAAGTTCATAAGTCGTGATTCTTTAAGACCACTTTGATCCTTCAGCACGACCCAGACAAGCCTCCTTGTCATTTTTAAACATTCATCAGGAAGAGTTCTCCAGGATTCTTGAAGAAAGACACTACAAAGTTCTTTGGATGCTGGGTTTGTTAGGTCCTCTGTCAAAATATTACCGCTCTGCTTCAGTAATGTAACTATTGTGTAAAGTTAATGTAAACTAATGGTTATCCCTCAGTCTTTTTTCCTCGTTTTATCCTTTCTTGCCACCCTTCTATGGGGGAAAGTATCTCTTATTAGGCTTTAGTCAATAGCAAATGGGAAAACTGAAGGTCCAGTCCTTCCTTAAGGGTCTTTTTTAGGTTTTTTCCTCTCATGCTTCTAAAAATCATTACTTTCAGACACTGTTCATCAGCTGTTGGCAGCATTTTAGGCCTTCCACTTGTTCTTTCATCCTCAACTCCTCCCGTTTGATTTATTTTCTCAGGAATACGCAGTAGAGTTCTATGAAGTTCGCAGCTACTAGCAGTTCAAAGTCCCTTTGTTGGGCAAACTTTGCCATCTTCAGTGGGTTGAACAAAATTAATAGGAGCAAATTATGCTTCTTTTGAATAGGCTGCTGACTAAGTGGTGTTTAAGTACATATGGCACAGTCTGACGCGATAGCTTGACCAATATTAGACCGAGAAAAAAAGCCAAATGAAGGCCAATGAAGACCAAAACGGGTTGCTTTCCCCGACAAATCAGGCAGGTGGAGCTGTCCCTTTCAGTAGTCAGAAGGACACTTGGCAAACGGCCACGGGGCTTTGTAATTGCTCGTTGACTGAGAGCTGCTGTTTGGGGTTCGGTCTGCCGTCACATTGCGAGCCCCGCCAACCCCTGCGCCGCCCCAATAAAGATGAAATGGAGTATGATTGCCGGAGTAATTACACCTCAAGTCGGGTAATGGGCCCGCATGGGGGGAGCTGCGTGTGGAAATGAGACGAACACAACAAAGTCAGGCAGGAGGAACGACAACAGAAACCGTAGGGCCTTATTCAAACGGGGGCCGGTTTTCCCTCTGAAAGCGGCGTCAGTGGGGAGCACATTTTAGCCGGCCACATATAACCGATCAAATAAAGTGAAGAAAAACAATTACAGTCCGCGGACTCCCCTTCGAGACTTACGAACCGACCCCCAATTTATCCATCGGTGCGGTAGGATCTGTAATAGAAGCGTAAATGGCGAAACCAGCCGCTCAGTTAGTCTAAACGGAGCCGAGACACCACCCACTGTTCCACTTCACCTTCGGGGGTTTGCCGTGTTTACTGCAGCGGCAGCCTGGGGGGAGAGCGGCGTAGGCTTGGGACTGAAAAGAAAAGAAAAAAACTCTTTGCTCTTCCTTTAGAACTACCCCTGAAGTCGTCCTCCACCAAAGCACTTGTCTCTCCGACTAGATCGTTGTTACTCACGCCGCATTCTTTGGAAAAATAAAGGCTGGTGTTTTAGAATTTCGCTTAATTGAGGGATTTAAAGACCTCGAAGACGTCAGAGCTTACAGGTGGAAAGTGAATCCCATGGGATTTTGAATTTACCAAATGTTTTTGGCTTTGAATGAGAGTCTTATTTTCTGTAAGAAGTCGCGCATTTAGCTCCTAAAAGAGTGGCGGCGGTGAAACCGTGTGAAATGCCAATGAAGGGGGAACGTGCATCTGAAGACAAAAAGGAGTCTTTTTGAAAATAAATTGCAACAAAATCCTGCAGAAGATTAAACTAAAGGTTTTAGAGGGAGACAAAATCTCTTCACTCAGGGCTGTATCCATTATACATCTGTGTATTAACCTATTTTTCTCTTTTCCGCCTGCCTTCCTCGCATCCGTCCTCCTCTGTCTTCCCCCCCTTTTTTCTCTTCCTCAGGCTGGATGATTGATGCCGACAGCAGGCCGAAGTTCAAGGAGCTCGCCGCCGAGTTCTGCAGGATGGCCCGCGACCCCCAGCGCTACCTGGTCATCCAGGTATGTCTGCTCGGGTGCTCTTTAATGAGGCCCCTCTGTGCAGCCGGTGGCACGCTCAGGCGGCCAAAGGCGCTCGCGTCTTGATTTGGCGGCCCGAGAACGCCGCCCGCCGGCTTAAAAAAATGCGATTTGGGATGCAGGGGGACGACCGCATGAAGCTGCCCAGCCCCAACGACAGCAAGTTCTTCCAGAGCCTCCTGGACGAGGAGGACCTCGACGACTTGATGGACGCCGAGGAGTACCTGGTGCCACGGGGCTTCAACGTGGTTCCTCCATCATGTACAGCTGGGCCTCGAGTTGATTCCAACAGAGTAAGATGCTTCTTTTATACACTCAGAGGCTTTTGTTTGGGGTTTTTTCCCCCCCTTTATTCTCATAGGGCATAAACATCCACCTTTAAAAGTCAAATAACTGCTGTTTTGCCTCCGGTGTCAACGCAGCATAAATCGCAAATGCAAAGATCCGTATTGCTGAGAGGTAAGAAGGGGCAGTTTTTCAACGCCTTAAGACATTTTTTCAAAGCCTAAAGCCTAAATCGTGCTACTTAAGTTGCAATAAATAGAGAGATTGCATGAGATGTTATCAGACACGAGGCTGTACTCTGGTTACACCCCCTCAGAGGCAAAAAGTTGGCCTTTTCAATGACTCCTGACCGCCCGACCAGTTTGAAAACACAAAATCTGAAACGGTGAAATGTTGCCGTGCGCCAGTGGGTTCAGGAAGAAGTCGAACTTCCGTGTCGACTTTATACAAGCTGTCAACAGATAAATGCAGCCAAATGAATTGCAACTACTGGAATCAGGCAGAGATATATTGGTATCGCACAATTTTTTTGGCAAACCTTTGAAAATACTGTACAAAGTAAATATCTATTTCAGTAGTTGTGGTCTTGTAACTGCGGCGTTTTTGTATTTGATAGGGAAAAAAATCCATCTAAAATTACTTTTTTTGGTCTTGAAGAATGTTAAATGTTCACTAGTCATTACAATCATGACGTCGTATAGACACAGTGTTGTCATGCACATTTTTGAAAAAATGCAATCCAAAGTAAAATTTCTTCTTCAGCTGAACCAAAAAAAAAGTTCTTAACTTTTGATGAGCTCAAAATGCTTTTAAATTTTCATCCAACCATCATTTACCAGTTTCTTATTCATACGGTCATGAGCGTTTTAACTTGTATTGATTTGACTTAATTCCTCCGTTTGTCTAAAAACACTCAAACGCACTTCTTCTCTAAGTGCTGAAAGTTTTTCAGACTTTTGATGGGGTTTTTTGTGAATGAGTTCCGCCGTCTTCATTTCTTCTGGGCGTGTTTGTCTTTAACCTGGACTCTTTATGCGACTGCTCCCTCGGCCCCTAGTTTCATCACCCCGTGCTTTATAAACAATTAACAGATGTTCTTTTTAAAGACCCTGAGCCGAACACAAACAATGCGTGCAGGCTGTTCGCTCTGCAACACGTGCACTGTGCTGCTCTACATTGTCCTTCTGTTGTCATCCACCAGAGGTTGGACTTTTGGAGTAGGTGGAGGGAAGTAACCCAGGGTCATTACCTTTTATTGCTTTTCCCAGTTGTGTTTAGTTGCTCTACTTCCTATAATTGCTGCTAACGTGCTAACAGTACAGCACAGAAGAGCAAGTCTAGGGTTTAGGTACCCCACGGCAAGGCAGCATTCGGTTTACGTTTGGCGTCTCATCCTCGACTGTCCTTTTTGCCGCAGAACCAGTTTGGCTACCGGGACGGTGGTCCGAACCCGGCGGAGGGAGGAGCACTGGCCGGCGCCCAAGCCTGCGTGAACCAGGAGGCCACCGGCGTCCCGGGTCCGGCCCTGGAAGACCAGCGCTGTAACGGGAGCCTGCATAAGAAGGGCCTGACCCAGGCCGGGGGGGAAGACAGCGGAGCCCAGAGGTACAGCGCTGACCCCACCATCTTCCTGGGGGAGAGAGCATCCCGAGGGGACACCGATGAGGACGGCTACATGACGCCAATGAAGGACAAGTGCTCCTCAGGTAGTTTTGGAACCCAACAGTAGTAGTAACCCGTAGATTTAAGTGAAATTAATTGTGCAAAGTGTCCACTGGAAGCTACACACGTGTCAAACGGCACCCATAAAACAAGCCCATCTTTATTTTTTTGCGCCATCTGCTCTCCCTCATCCACATAGTAAATGCGATCTTTTGTAGTACCGTCCGCCTGTCGTTTTGCTTGTTCATATCACTTTGCTCCCATTGATTAATATTCCTACTGAGTTTCCATCGACGGCAGTTTATGCCAGCTACCACTCCGGAGTCATGTTTTGCCTTTGATCATATTTCAGTCCATCAGCCCTGCTCTGGTGCCCACCCTCTTTGATTTGTGAGTAGCTCCAAATATAACAAAGCCTGCAGCAAAATGCATCTGATGCAACGTCAAGGAGCTTGAAGAGTGGGCAAAAATCAATAGGTTTCACACACCACCATTACAGCACTTGGAAGTAGTGAAGAGGGGTCATTTGTTGGCACTTTCACCCGAGGCAGATGGAGCTTCCCGTGCCAAAGAACTGCTGGCATGTTTCCCATCTGGTCCTCTGTTGCTGGTATTATCACCATTACCATCTCATTTCCTCATTAGCCAATCATCTCTTTCTCTTACTCTTTCAATTTCCATTCACTTTGTGTACTCTTCTATTGATTTTATTTTCTGTGGATTCTTCTCTTATTGTCTGGCATAGACTCTTCTACCCTTCATCCTCTAATATCTATCCTTTTTTCTTTGACCTGTGCTGCAGAGTATCTGAACCCGATCGAGGAGAACCCCTTTGTCTCACGACGTAAAAACGGTGAGATCCATGCCTTGGACAACCCGGGCTACCACAGCACACCCAACAGCCAGCCAAAAGGAGAGGATGAGTACATCAACGAGCCCCTCTACCTCAACACCTTCCACAGCCCGGCTGACTTGGGCCTGGAAGCCCTGAGGCGAAACGGTTTGCCATTGCCCTCCCAGCCTCCCTCCTCTATCTCGGCTTCAACCCCAGGCTCCCACCTCCCGCTTACCATTCAGACCAGCCTGCCTCACTTCCCCCTCCCGACCGCCCAGCCGTCTCCGTCTGGTGTGCCCTGCCTCCACGGTCCAGCGCCTCACATCCTTCACGCCCATCACGCCATCAAACCCGCCGGACAGCCGGGCAATCCGAGCGGCAGCTCCGTCTCCCAGAGCCAAATACCGACCACGGCTCACGTCCAGGTGAGCCAGTCGGGGGCCCTGCCCGCCTCGGCCACCATCGGGCACGGCAGTCTGCCAGCCTACCAGAGCCACGCCATCTCCCACCCAGCGGGCATGCTGAAGCACGGAGGGCTCACGTCAGGTAAAGCCAGCGGCAAGAAGCTGAAGGTAACCTTTGACAATCCCGAGTACTGGCAGCACAGCTTGCCTCCCAAATCGTCCATCCAGATGGCCCCCGACGCGGCCCAGGGAGGCTCCACCAACGCCAAGCTCTTCTATAAACAGAACGGACACATACGGCCGGCGGTAGCTGAAAACCCCGAGTACATGTCTGAGTTTGCCCTAAAGTCTGGCACCGTCTTGCCGCCTCCACCCTACAGGCAGCGAAACACTGTGGTCTAGATTGATCCCTAATGTTGTTCCTTTCTCCAATCGCCCCGACCATCCTTCTTGGTTTCACCACCAGAGGCAGCAGACAAAGCCACCCAACCCCCCCACCCCCACCTCGTTCTAGAAAATGTGCCATCTGCTGTAGCAACATCCGAAAGAGGTGGCCAAGCAGAACCAAGTCCAGCACCTACACTACATCCAGTCAGGTCCACGTCCGTTCTGTAGATAGCGACTCCCCTCTGACTCTCTGAGAACGAGGAGTTCAGGAACAGTTTTCGGGGAAGAATGGAACAGCTGCAACCACTCTGGGTCTTGTTTGCCCACCAAGGCAGGCACATAACTCAAACAGATACATCCATGGGAACCTGAACTCACTGCCAGCCACTTCAGTGTCAGATATGTGGGAGGAACGTACGCTTCAACTTTTTTTTTTCCTTCTGAACTAGCGTAGAAGTCTGTGTTTGAGCAATATTCTGCTGATGGGTTTCTGAAATAAGCAAACCGACGGAACAGACACAGCCTGTCAGGTTTGTGGCTCAGTGACTGACCCTAGAACGATTCGAAACATGGGACTTGGAAGTGAGAGGACCGGGTTTGTCCCTGGTCTCACTGGATGGAGCCCTCATCCCCACCATATTCAGTTATTATTATCTTGTTGGATGTTTTACCATTCTGAAATTTTGACATCAAATATGTGAAATCCATTTAATCCTCCTACTGTAACTGTGATACTGTGATGGCCAGAACTACAGCGTTCTCTTGTTTGGCATTTGTAGTTCAACCATGGACCTTTTCTGAAGATGCAGGGCAACGAATATCTCGTTATGTCATGACCGCTCTCAACTTGGAAAGGCTAATCGGATTAAAGCTTTTCCTAGAGAAGTGGTCTATCATATAAAAACACACTGTTGATACTTTACTAAGCACTGGATTTGGTGCTTAAAGTATAGGTTTTTGTACACTGGTGTTCCCATTGAGATAGTGGGGCTAACTAATGAGTAAATATATCCATGGAATTTGCTGTGTATTGCTAAATACAGTGTCAAGATCGTTCATAAAGTGATCATAAAGAAAGAAAACTGGAGCAAAAAATACGATTTTACAGAGAGCCGAGGGAAGGTTCATACAAGTCGACTAATGAAGACCACAAGGAATGGAGAAGGCAGCAGCATCAGAACAAAGGCTACTTTTTCTATATACGTGTTTGTGTCAGTTTGATTGGGATGGAATCGGCTCGACCCAATTGGGATATCTCGAAAGGAAAAAAAACAAGGAACAATCCAGCAATCAGTGACCTTGGAATTGATCGCTAAAGACATTTAGTGTCTCTTTTAATCCGCAGTAGGCTCAACGAAGCTTTTCAGCCTACGGTTCCTCTACAATGACAGACAAATCAAACTCGAATAAAAAATTCATAGAGGCCAAAATCCTCAGTCGCCAGCTATGCTGTTGATAACCTAGCAGCATATCTAAGTTTGACAAACCTCGTCAATAGAGCGGCCTCTTTATGGATGTAGCAAACTGGAATTGTCGCTGTAGCCCAAATCCCAACTAATTAGAACTTTTAAAGGATACTGATGAGATCTAGACTAAATGAGCCAAAAGAAAAACTTCGATTTAGATCAGGCTCAAGCATTTTACTTGCATTTGAGCCTTAACAATTTCTGGCAATAATTATAGATTGACAACTTCAGCTGGTTCATTTGTCTTTTTGTTGACTCGTGATATTTTCATAGCACCAACCGTCGTCACTTTAGCAGTTTATATTTCCCCCGTGTTTTAGCTCAATCAGGTAACTGGTTCTTTTTCTTTGTTTTTTTTTAACAATGTCGTCGAACGGTATCTAAGTTTAAAACTTTCCTCTTCAGTCTTTACGTAATAAAATTTAGACAAACCCTGCTGTCAGTATATATATTTATTTATTTAAATATTTCTTTATGGGTAGATACCTTTCAAAAACGCACACGTACCTGGAACTAACAGAAGCGCGTGGTAGCTCGAACCAGGCCGTTCTCATCTCTTACCCATCAATCCTAAGCAGTGCCATTCGGGAGAGGTTTCAAATAAACTTCAAAATTCCCGCACAAAGTCAAGTGTTTTGTTATCCAAACAAATTCGGAGGATACGGCTTTAACACCATTTTGGGGGACAGGGTCAGACCGACAGTAAAAAGTCAATCACATTGACAAACGTACAGGTTTTTTTTTTGTCTTTTTTTCTTTTAAGCAGTCGTGACATGTTTCAAATTTCGAAATAGCACAAATAGTTTGAATGTACTTTAGCCCACAGAGAAGTCATCAGAAAGGCACAAGACATGACAACTAGAGCCCCAAGCACCGGTTTTACAGCCATTCTCTCTTCTGACAAGCCATACAGAATAACTCCTGGGTTTCCGTGTCGTTGGTTTATCGTAGCTTCTCCCCGGAACCGCGTGGAAGTAGGCTGACATCCACCGCTCCTCGTCTGTTAGTCGTCGATATTGCTGCGTCATTGTTCCCAAGCTTTTTTCGCCACTCTGCTTGCGGGAGAGCCCCGTCTGAGCCGTTTTCCTGTTTGGGTTATTTATATATCGTGTATTTATGCGTGTCGGGAAGCGTTCGCCTATGCACATGTAAAGCTGCGTATGTTTTTTTCCTCCCCGCGGAGCACTTTGATCAAAAGGGCGCGTGTTGAGAGAGAAGAGAGAGAGAGAGAGAGAGAGAGAGAGAGAGAGTATTTCCAGGGTTCACTACTGAAGCCGGTACGCCCGGTTGTTTTACACTTCAGAAGGCCTAAGCGATTTCAGAAGTGGGAGAAAGGCACTGCTGCGGAGGGTTCAAGACGAGAACACGTCTGACCAGCTCGGAGAATGTCCTGGTTTCCGTGTTTGTTTTGCTTCAAACAGTATTCATAACGATGCTTTGATGAAAGCATGATTAATAAATGAAGGAGTATTTTGTAGTCCCTTTTAGAGCTCTAATTCTGTGAAATTGAGACAGCATTTAATATCAGTGTGAAATATTTATGGCGCGTTTGAGCTTGTTTATTCTGAGAAATGGAAGCAACTGCCAAATCTAGGTTTAAAGAGGGGAAACGGGATGATTGTGGGTAGTAAAGGAAAGAAAAAAACCCACACGCCTCAGTTTCGTCCGACCTAAATTAATTTGCAAACCCAGGCAAAGCGTGCGTGTGAGTCATTGATAGATTACACTCAGACTATTAGACAAAATGGTGCGCAGGTTTTAAATCTAAGACTCTCAAAATAACTATCTTTTATTGGAATAAGACAGAAAGACACACCTAAACGATAAGATCCGCCTTTTTCTGGCCTTGTTTAGTCATCCAGATGCCTTGGTTACTTCTCTTTAATCGTCAAAAGGATTTTCTGTTGATGTGGTTGTGGTGTAAAACATGCTTTTACCTCGGTGATGGGCCGTAGTTACTCTCCTAGCCGTTCCCGATGGGGCTCATGGACGTCAAATAAAACAAACAAATAAAAAAATACACGTCAACGCCGACCCTTTGACCATTGTCCACGTGGGTTGTTTTCAAGGAGGCCCAGCTTTTTGTGTGCTCTCTGATCCACATGCTAATGCAGTTTTGCGGTCACCTAAAGGGAACCTTCGGTACCCTGCAGAGGTGGTAGAAACGGGAATAGAAGTAGAAACGTCACGATAAACTGAAAAATCACCCGACAAATCAGACAACAGTCGTAGGACGCTAATTGAAATTCGGCCTAGGAGACTGCTTCCATGCAGTCTTGGGCAGGAGAACAAATTTGTATCTGCTATGTTCACACAAGCACAAGTGAACGGCAAGAGCAAAGATCTTAAATGTCTTATTTGCCGGATTTTTTAAATTTCTTCAGGGCAAAACTAAAAACACAAGCCCTGGGCCCTGTGTAATTTAAGTTTTGTTCTTTGTCACCCTTTGCTTCTGACAAAGAGCAAAGCTACGTTCACACTGTAGCCTGAATGGACCCATAACCTGATTTGTTTATGTCCTACAACCTGTATCTGATCTTTTCATGACAGTGTGAACAACACAGATCAGTTTTTTTGTTTTTTTTCCACTCGGATATGTGGTCCTAAATGCGATACGTATCCGATCTTTTCGAATGTGACCTGAGTCTGTGCAGCCAGGTCCCTTATCTCCTTCCATGGAAGCCGATAATGCACTCAGTCGAGAGAAAGCAAGTTTTCTTAATTAATTAGCATTTGGGGGGGGCACTATCCAGGCCAAACTTACGGGTTTTTATCAGAACCGGGCGATTTTTCTTAGCATTTCCTAAGAAATGGCCGAGCGTGGGTATAAACGTTTGTTGCTCCAGTGCTAAAGAAAAGTTAAACAAACAGCTCAAACGGTAAAAACACTCACTACATATGACATTGATCCATCCACTACTCCAGACACTGGACGCCTTTAGGTTTGTTAGCCGTTAACACAGGACATCACAGACAACATGCACATATTTGTAATTGTGAACGGCCGCGCAATCAAGTTCGGATTTCCCCAAAAATTGGATTTTGGTCAGAAACTCGTAATTACGATGTGCGCAAAAAAAATAAATACCTGCCCCTAAAAGAAGTGCCCAAAAACTGCATTTGTACGTTGGTGATGGCAAACGCACCCACAAGATTCTGTGGCTTTCCAAACGCTTCCATACAGGCCCGAGACTTACACTATATTGCCAAAAGTATTTGCTCACCTGCCTTGACTCACATATGAGCTTAAGTGACATCCCGTTCCTAATCCATAGGGTTCAATATGACGTCGGTCCACCCTTTGCAGCTAGAACAGCTTCAACTCTTCTGGGAAGGCTGTCCACAAGGTTTAGGAGTGTGTTTATGGGAATTTTTGACCATTCTTCCAGAAGCGCATTTGTGAGGTCGCACACTGATGTTGGACGAGAAGGCCTGGCTCTCAGTCTCCGCTCTAATTCATCCCAAAGGTGTTCTATCGGGTTGAGGTCAGGACTCTGTGCAGGCCAGTCAAGTTCATCCACACCAGACTCTGTCATCCATGTCTTTATGGACCTTGCTTTGTGCACTGGTGCACAGTCATGTTGGAAGAGGAAGGGGCCAGCTCCAAACTGTTCCCACAAAGTTGGGAGCATGGAATTGTCCAAAATGTCTTGGTATGCTGAAGCATTCAGAGTTCCTTTCACTGGAACTAAGGGGCCAAGCCCAGCTCCTGAAAAACAACCCCACACCATAATCCCCCCTCCACCAAACTTTACACTTGGCACAATGCAGTCAGACAAGTACCGTTCTCCTGGCAACCGCCAAACCCAGACCCGTCCATCAGATTGCCAGATGGAGAAGCGCGATTCGTCACTCCAGAGAACGCGTCTCCACTGCTCTAGAGTCCAGTGGCGGCGTGCTTTACACCACCGCATCCGACGCTTTGCATTGCACTTGGTGATGTATGGCTTGGATGCAGCTGCTCGACCATGGAAACCCATTCCATGAAGCTCTCTGCGCACTGTTCTTGAGCTAATCTGAAGGCCACATGAAGTTTGGAGGTCTGTAGTGATTGACTCTGCAGAAAGTTGGCGACCTCTTCGCACTATGCGCGTCAGCATCCGCTGACCCCGCTCCGTCAGTTTACGTGGCCTACCACTTCGTGGCTGAGTTGCTGTCGTCCCCAAACACTTCCATTTTCTTATAATACAGCTGACAGTTGACTGTGGAATATTTAGGAGCGAGGAAATTTCACGACTGGATTTGTTGCACAGGTGGCATCCTATCACAGTTCCACGCTGGAATTCACTGAGCTCCTGAGAGCGACCCATTCTTTCACAAATGTTTGTAAAAACAGTCTGCATGCCTAGGTGCTTGAATTTATACACCTGTGGCCATGGAAGTGATTGGAACACCTGATTCCGATAATTTGGATGGGTGAGCAAATACTTTTGGCAATATAGTGTATCTCTATCTACATTCTGTCTTTCCGTTTTCTTTTTCTTACTTTTTTATGAAAGCATTTCCTCGCAAGCCAAGGTGCAGAGGCATGTAGCCGTGTACCGAAGTGAATCCTTCCTCAGCTGAAACTTACCTTACAGGGCCCAGTTGAGTCGACTGTACAGTAAATGTTGCGTTTGCATGGTACCTAAAAGTGTTTTTCTGCCCTCCACCTTTGTATCTCCTCAACGATGACAATAATATTGATATTTCTGTCAAGTGTAGGATGGATTAAACCAATATTTTTTACTGAGTTTAGTAGCACAAACTGGGAATTATTATTTGGGGAAGTTTTTTTGGGTTTGTTTTTTGGGGGGGTTGCGTGTGTCTGTGTGTAGTATTCCTATAATGTCCTCTTAAGATTCAGTTTTATCCATACTAGCAAGGATGTACTTATTTCCACTTCTGTGACAGCTACTGTTAATTGTGTAATTTTTTTGCTACCCAAACATATGCTTTATTTTCGTTTTTTTTGCTGTCTGCATTTCGATTGCACAAATCATGGCTCGCAAATGGAGGTCATTCGTTTTTGTTGAGTTGTGTTTCTTCACGTTCAAATATACCGGATTAGCGTGACTGTACAGAATCTTTGGGATTTCCTCCGAAAAATTTATCTAACACACTTCAGCAACAAATGTGAATAGTATTTTTATAAAAGCACTGAAATGGCCGTAACGGTGAATTTGTAAATAAGGAGGATTTATATTGGTCTTCTCTCCTACTGCTGTTTTCTCCTGCTTATAACGAGTTGTACAAAAAAGAGCCGTACATACAAGTATTTGCTTTGTGTGAGTGTACCTTTGGACTAATGGGGATTTGTTTTTAAAAAGTGCTTGTTGACCTTCTCTCTCGTGAAACTGTTCAGTGGCCCCGTTCCAGACCTTCGTGGCTTGTCCCTCATGTAATCTCTCAGTTTAGGCGAACACTGTACAGTACTATAAAGGCCATGGCGACAGGCCGAGCGTCCTTTTTTCCAACGCTCGCCGCGTCAAACCCGGAACCAGCGAGCTTCTCCTTCCCCCGAACACCAGTCTCTTTTTACTTCCGTGAAACCGAAGCCAGTGCTGCCAACTAACCTAAAGTCGGTGTTACCTTTTTCTGCCTAGTTTCCACAGGAAATGTTATTGAGCCAAGTCGAACGTCCCTTATTTTTTTCTTTTTTTTCCCCCTACAAAATCAACCCGTTTCAGTTTAATTCCAAAACTGCTTTGCATGCTTTTCGAGGAAAATGTACCGGGAAGGTCTCGTCATCTTCTCCTCTTTGCCTTTCGACATCTCTACCCCCCCCCCCCCCCCATCCCCTTAATCCAACATGGTCACTGCTGATTACCTTTCTGAGTACTTTGAAACCATACCCAAAGCTTTATATCATAGAAATACCGTTCCTCATGTTTGGTACATGAATCTGTCAAAAGTATATTTTTAATTTAATATAAATAAAGATTGATTCCGTATTTCCGGTGGTTGTTTGGTGGTGATTTTGTGCACCCGTCGATGTTTGCCGCGGCCGAAAATGCCCCAAGCTGTTTGTTTTTTTCCCAAGAAAAGATTGTTGTATTGGTTTGCTTCTTAAAAAAGTCAATAAAAAGTTGTTTTTTTTCCCTAGAGCTTTAAGATAAAGCACGTAAAAGTATAGTTTATGCGTTACTACTAGGGCGTCTGTAAGGGTAAAGTTAGTGACCAAAGTTCAAGCTTTTCTCCCACTTGATAACATGTATTCTCCAAAACTCCCACAGAAACATGTCTTAAGCTGGGGTTCCCTCTGGGGTTTTCTGTAATATTTCAGTCTAGGATGCCTCTAGTAACAGGAGAATCAACACAGGCCCACAGAATAACCGGCACTCTTTTAGCATTTTATCTCATTTCCAAATCTTAAAAAAGGTTGGTGGGGCTACTCTAATAAATTTACTAAGAACTGGCCCACTTTCTGTATACATCATATATCATATTTTCCCGGAAAGTCGGTTTATTCGCAATGACTTTTTTGTCCTTTTGGTGCCTTTCCTCCGTTGGCGTTTCTTCTTTAGTCCTTTTAATCCTTCGAATTTCAACCAGTCTTTTCTCACCATGTGAGAGAAGAAAAACAAACGGCAAATGCTGGCGCAGTCAGTAATTTTGACTTTTTTTTTTACCAAGAAATCTATCATTTATTTAAGTGTTAGCCCGATTCTTTAGTTGGAAACCTGAGAATAAACCAGAGTAGATCAAGAGTAAAAAATGACATTTATTGGGTCACAGGTAAAGTATTTCAGCGCTGGGCTCTTCACAGAGGAAACCTCTCTCTCAGGGTCTCAGTCGGCCAAGAGCTCTGAGATCTGGGGGTGATGGGTCTTTGTCTCCTGGGCTGGGCACACCCCTCAAAAGGAGGACTGGACACAACCAAGTCCTATTGGTTAGTTACCTCTAAGACTAACAAGCCAGGTCCTAATTCATGTTGATGACATTGGAATGTGGTACCAAATGGTGTGTGTATGTGTTGACTTAAAGACGTGGATCTAATGCAACAGAGAAAAAGTATAGAAAGAAAAGAGAGAACAAAGAGAATCTGTGGTTACAGCCAGAAACTTCAATACAAACCATAGGTATAATATAAAATGAAACAATCAATAATATGCATAGATCATGTGATAGCAAACAATGCTAAAGTGTGTATTTATAACCAAATCCTAACATAAGTTTGTGTGAGTCACTGGCTGTTTGGCATTCTGTGGCTCTCTCACCTCAGCGGGGAGGCTTCGGTCCTCCATGTTCCTCCTCCCCCCGAACGGATGCCGGGATGTATGGACTAAAAGGCTTCCATGATCAAAATTTACACGCGGGGTGTTTAATTAAGACCTCTCAAGTTCCAGAGTGCTTACTTTGACCTGACTCATTCAGTTAAACATCACAGAAGTCGAGAGGGAGGTGAGATCGGGGCTCGGCTCCTTGCAACTTTCATGCTAAAAAAAAAGAGCCTTGCAGATGCAGATGATAGAAGACCAGCCGCATCAAAAAGGTCCGCAGTGTTCTCTCCCGGCTGCCTCAAAAAAAAAAAAAAAAAATATCTCTTCAAACAGGCTGATGTGTGGATATAACATTTTGCTTTTTTTTTTTTTTCTCTTCCTCGCCCCGTGCTGCGCTTAATCCACTGTTTACCCAAGTGTTGGTTATGTAAACTGGCATAGGCAACATCGTTTGCTATGCAGCGCTCCTCCGCCCGTCGCTCCACTCCCCGGCTTTCATTTCCATCATAAATAATACAAAAGTGTCCAATGGCAGAATATGAGCTTTCTGAAGTCACTGCTATTAATACTAATAAGGGAATGGCTTGCTTAAAGTAAACACGGGTTGTGAGCAGAAATTCCCTCTTCTTTCCCTTCCCTCTCCTCTTTTTTTCTCCACCCTCCCTCCACTTCGCTCTTTGGAGCGCCGAGACTCAATTAGCAAGCACATCTAGTTCCACCGTAGTCATTTCGGAAAGGGGAAGAAGCTTCTCCTGCAAAGACGGTTGAAACTCTTCCGTGCTTTATTCCAGTAAAGCTCGATATTCTCAATCGGGATCAAAATCGGGACGATTTTTGCCCTTCCGTTTGCTTCGTAAAGAGAGTTTTTAATTGATACTCCCAGTCTTAACACCGAGCGCACATAATGGGAAGATTATCTCCCACGTTAGGCGCTCCTCCCGACAGGACTTTGCACGTTATCACGCAGGCCAGACGGCGAGGAGGGGGTAAGGTCACTGTTAATTTGGCAACCGCCCCTACGGCCATTGGTCAGTGGATTACAAGCCTCCTCTAAAGCTGGCCTTCCAATAGTGACGAGACCGAGAAACGGGGTCCGGCTTCATCTCGGAGACCCCCGAACACCTAGTCCAATGGCGCCGCGTCGCCTTGACCCGGGTGTTTCACCTGTTCCAGTTCGGACTGAAAGAAGACGGATTACCGGGATAAGATACCTCTCGCTTTCTATTGGGTTCTTAAGCTCCCATACCAAGAGTCCAACTGACTCAGAGGTCCCTGGAAGTCCAAAGCCTCTGCTGCTCCCGCTTTGTGAGTCAAACCAGACAACTCTGACCATGCCTCTGAAATTTCAATCTCCAATAAAAACCCAAATTGGACTTCGCAGAAACCCCGGACTCCTTAGTTATCCCGTTTCGTCAGCGTCTGGCCATTTTCCAGCATTTACGACGAGAAATGTGTCCGTTTAATCATCACAGGCTAAGCCGAGACTGGTATCAGATTCATCCTCTGAAGCTAGATGTCCATTGTAATGGGCATGTTAATGTTTTTAAGCCTAATAAAATGTCATGATCCCTGAGCCGCAACTAACTGTGGGTGAAATGAGGGAAAAATTAGCATATTCTTCGAAGATACGTCTGAAAATACATCCAAATGAATGTTTTTTATACGCTTCTACTGGATAAAAATAGCTGATCTAACTTAACTAATTCGCAATTAGCTACTTTATGCTAAACATGATTCCGTGAATCATCTATGACATAATTGATGACTTAAACCTCAGAGGAAGAATCCAAAGTGCAGTCTGTTTCGTCAATCTTTAGGAAAAATGACTTCTCTCGCAGGATTCCCGACACCCCACTTGAATCTTCTTAGCTTCTCACTGATTTCTCCTGAATGTAAAACTGTAAAAGCCACAAAAAGCCTTTCGAGGGATTTTAGGATTCCCGAGATCCACCTGGAGGGCTTTCCTTTGATTAAGTTTTTGATTGACCTAATTATGCTGTGTCGTTGATTTCTCTATGGAAATTTTCCGGAAAGGACACAAAGCAGAACTTTTGTGAGTACCATTCACACCTGTAAATATAATTCAGAGCTTCTTTGCGTGCTCCGCTGAATTTTCCCTTCCTTGTACATGTTTTTCTTCCTCCAGATTTCCAGCTCCCGGCTTCACTCGGGACGGGAAGGCATACGTGCTCCACTTTGGGTAAGAGCTATTCCCCAACTGCGCCAACTAAAGTTGTAGGTTTTCAGCATCTGTCTTTTATTTCCTTTTCGTAAGTAGTGAACACGAAACACAAACTTCAGATGGGTTCCCTCCTTCTTTTCGGCTTATTACGGTTTATTTCCCAGGGGGAAAAAAGCTTGTGACAGCCTTAATTTTTAACTTCCAAGGAGCCAGACTGTCATGTTTTTTCTTTTGAAGTGGTCTTGACTAACAGTTCTGCAGGGTTGCCAAAGGTCTTTCAAAATCTTTTCTGTTTTGTTAGTTTTTTTTCTAAACTTATTTTCAGTTCAGTCCTTGTAGTTGCCCATGTTCAGAAAAATAAAGGTGTTTTTTTCTGATCCAGTCAACTTGGGGATGAGATGGTATCGAGTCATTCAAGATATAAACAAACTGGTTTTTCAGTTGATCTTTTTGCGTTTTTCCACTTTCCACTACGGATCCAAAGATTACAGAGAGACTATATGAATCCCAAAGTGACCACAAGTTGAAAACCTAGAATAATGGGCTGTGTTGACCATATTATAATTCATTTATTTGGCGAATAGAGGATAAAAGAAGTGTTAAGCCAGGAAAACCTTTTACTGTATATTAACATTACCTGAAAGAGATTTTGTTCGAAAACAGTCCCATGAGGATCTCTCAAAGGGGGAAAAAAAAAAATTAGTGAAGAAATTAGTGGCACCGGGTCTTGTGGAGAACTGACCTAAACATGTGTGACAGAGAACCAATCAACGGCGTTCATGAATATCCACTCCCATGGGGTAAGAATTTTACAAGCTCAATTTTATTTATTTTTTTCCTCACTTTCAGTATTTCTCATTCGTTTCCACGTGTTTGAGTAAATAGGCTGCACCTACTTTCTGCGTTCCGGGAAAAGTGTGAAGAAGTTCGGGGGCTCCATCGTTTTTCACAGTAAGTATGAATTATTCAATGTTTTTTTTCAATGTTACTTATTTTATTTTGATGGATTTTTAACCAGAACGGTGATGCTAACCATGTTTCCTCTGTAAAGGGATATCACTCTATTCTTGTATCAACCTGAAGCTTTACAGGAGTTACCCCCCCCACACACACACACACACACATCCATACACACACACACCCTCCAATTACTGTACATGCTAATGTGACACCATTAATCTCCTATCACCCTGTTAGATTTCGGTAGTTTGGGGAATCCTGCTCGGTGTTGCGTAATGCGCAATTAAACAAGATGTTTCAGTAATGTGGTAAAGGATGTGAAGCATAAATCATAGTTATCTCCCTCCATGGTGTGGCATCCCCCCCCCCCCCCTGCTGTGCCACGTTTGCACATTTTCCATGCACTGACCTCTTGTGGGCTGCATCCAGTCAGTGTGGGGGCACAAAGTATGCATTCTAACTCTGAAAACTTTACCCCTCAAGACAGCAGATTGTTAACCACGATTTGGACCAACACGACTCTTTGACGGGATCATCTTTTTTCTCCCCCCCCCCCTCCTCTTCTTCCCGGTGATCCTTCCCTTTGACTGGATTAGCGATAGAATTTTTTACCCAGTGTGTAATTTTCCCGAAATTACACCGCACGGCTTTAGATAAGGGGCTTAAGTCATCAATAACCCGTTCAATCCTGTCAAAGGTGGAGTTTATTTATTTAGTGTAATCATTTAGAAAATAGCCCACTCACCGACACCTCTTAGCCAATTGCTTTCTCGCTGATTAGATCTCTGTGAAAAGCGTTTGGGCCGAGAAGCTCCGATGAATGCTGATTGCTAAATCAATGGCAAACTGAGGAATGTGCTCTCATGATATCGCTCTATATTGTGTGTTAAGATTATTTATCTTTAATTTTTTTTCCCTTTTAAACTGTATGCCGTCGTAGTTGATCCGGGGAAAAGCCCACGGCCCGGTCTGTGTGGAAGCAGGTGGAAACGGGCGGAAGACAAAGGAAACGAGGGAGGAAGACAAAGGAAACGAGGGGGGAAGACAACCTCCCGCGAGGGCAGGGCAGAGATGCCGGCTGAGGAGGCGGCGGAAAGCAGGAGAGGCCGAACCGAGGTAGGGGGCTGTAGAGAACAGCCCGAGGCGGACCGCTGTACGGAATCACCTCTGCAAGGGGGGAGGGGGGTGGAAAGAAGTCCTGGAAGAATATGGAGGAAAGGCTGTGATAACATTCAGCCAAGTAAAACTAGATGTTACTTTTACGGGGTTGAAGCCATAATGGCTCCAATGGGATCAATGCAGCCCCTAACTTCCACACACACACACACAAAGTCGATGGAAGTCGGACGAGGATTTTCGGGTTTTCGGGTTTTCGGGCTTTTGATTTGTTCTTTTGGTCTTGTCATTACGTTTAAATTGAGTTTCATACGTCTCTTGTCCTGTCTTCAGTCTTTCCGGTGACTTAATTACGTTTTAGTTCTTCGTTTTTACTCTCGTAGTTGTTCCTCTGCTCTCCTCGATTGCTCTCCGCCGTGTATTTAGTTGATATTTGATTTGAACTTGCAGTTTGAAGTGCGTTTAAGATCCTTACTTCCATTGCCCCTCAGCTCCCCTGCTCTGGTTAGCAGCTCCACTCCCGGAAAAAGTGGAAATCTTGCACTTTTCCCCACCAGTATATGCGTCCACCCCGTGGAGGCAGCGTGAGCGGCAAACTTTCAGAGTTGGCGGTTTTAATTAAAGGGAATCATGTTGAGAAATGCCGTCCTGTGATGGTAAACAATGGCACACAGTTTTTAATGACAATTAAGAGTGTCACTTTAAGAGCTCCACCTACACACAGCTGAACGAACAACCTATTTAAGGACCTTTTTGATGTACTTGAAGCAGAAAAGTTCAATTCCATTTCTTTCTTAGGGCTACAATACATTATTTTTTTGCGTTGGTTTCCGTTTTTATGCTGGTTAAAGTGCAGTCGTTTACCTCGTGACGATGACAGAAAAGGCTTTTGTAAAGGGGTTGCTACTGGGACTCATCAATTGACACCACGGCCTACCGGTCTGCAGGCATCACCTTTTAGGCTCGACCCAGCTCGAAACACTGGACAAGTAAATGCTAAAATGTGCCTGCTCCAAGGCGGTCCCTCCTAATGGCAGACGTAACAAAAAGGAGCTGAGTCCAACTGACTAAGCACTTGTGGAAAGTGGCTTTTTGGCAGTAACTCGCGGAGCCACTCCGAAAATTCTCCCATTCGGAACGAGTTTCACCCCGAAAGAGTGACAAGTACTCTGCTTTTCTTTTCCTTTTTTTGAAAAAAAAAAAGCCAACTAAAGATTTTCAGTGAGAGGTCTCTGACTCTTTTTCCTTCCTTATTCCTCCACTGACCACGGGCCAGAGCAGACAGCGATGAATCCACGCTCATTTCCACACAAACAGACCCGCCCGAGGACAGAGATGGAGAGCTCTAATTTCCAACGGGGCCCACGAAGATCCTCCATCCCCTCCGGAAAATCGATCTTCCTCCATTTTCATTCACGAGCCGCGCGCACGTATGTATCAAGGCTCTCCTTAGATCGCATTTGTTGCAGTCACACATAAGACTTCTGAACCAGCACACCAAATACTTCCATTCCCAGTTTTCTTTTTCTTTTTTTTTTTTTTGTCTTTTGTCTGAGCGCCGCTCATCCGTGAGCGGCGAAAGCTGAACACAACAGCTCGGCGCGCACATGTGTGAATTCGTTTACGGCAGAGGGGGAAGATAGTTATGTAACAAACCAGTTGGATCCAGCTCACCTCTTAACCGCTTCTCTCCATCATGCTCCGCACTGCCGGCCGTGGCTAATAGCATCAGCCGAATCCCCGAAATCTAAAGAGTCCCGGAGAGGTCCAGATGGTCCGCGGCAGCTCTGTAATTTGTCAAGGAAAAGGATGCTGAGCCGCGGAAGAAATCGAGCAAATACACGCAGAAAGCTGAGAATTTGTTGATGGCTAGTTTAAAGCAAGGATGCAAGCTAGGGGGGAGTTTTTCTTTTTTTTCTCTGTTTTCTTTCAGGCCACGGTTGGATGAAGAATTAAGCCAGCACTTAATATATCATGATAACAAGTGTTGCGCTTCCGGCCTGCTATTAGATCTTCACCTGTTTGAGAGGGCGGCCGCATTTCTTGCGGTGAAAACTAATTAACCAGCCAGCCGGAGGCGGCGAACTCTGAGTTTGACTTTTGCTTTTTTTGCTTTTTTTTTCTATAATTTTCTGGAGCAACCTTTTGTTTGTATTTATTTTGGCTGGAAGAGGCCAATTAAATCATTCAACTCGACATGAAACAGCAAATTAAGGTTAAGAAATTATGGTTAAGAAACGTGGAGTAAGAAGCGAGATAGCGGGAAAAAGAAAAGAAAATACACAGGCTAAAACTCTTTGAATTTGTCTTTGATGTGGCCGAACGGACTCACTACCCTCGTGCGTCCCGCCCTATTTCGGCCAGGAGAAAGCCCATTATCTTCCACGAGAATTCCTACAAACGATAGCAAGTCGCAGCAACCAATATTTACTTTGGGGTTCTGAAGAGGTGTGGTTTAATGAACGCCGAGCACGGAGGGGGCCACCGCCGGGATGAATCGAAAACCAGAGCGCGCGCACAGCCGTGGCGCTCCGCTGGAGGACGGAAGCCGGCTCGTTTCGCGTATGTGTGTACGCGCGCGCTCGCTCTCGCGGATGTGTCCTCGCGGCCCCCGCGGTGACTGAGTGTCTCTAATTGAGTGTGCCGCTCGCTCAGACGGGAGGTCTCAGACGGTGTTGACATTCAGGCAGTGGAAGGCCACCGTCAGGGGGGGATGACAGCTGATCATTCTTCCAGCCAGCAGCCTAATTACACAGAGACAGAAAAGGGGGCATAAACACACATACACACACACACATAAACACACAGAGGGAGACAGAGAGGGACAGGGGGGGGCTTTTCAAACAACAAACAGGTTCCGGTAGCTTCCAATCAAGCCTCCAGTCCCCCCGCTGTTTCATCCATTCATAATGGCTTCCCCCACCGTCTTCCCGCTCTGAAGCCGGGTTGTGATTCCGCCCCGAAAAGCAGGGGAAGGCCCGTCAAGCCCCAGCCGTCTCCCTGCCTCAGTTTTTTTTTTTTTTTTTCTATTTATTTATTTCTTTATTTGTCGACAACCCCGTGATGTATGGAGTCAATCAGACTCCATTGGAAAATGTTTCGAGAGCCCGGGGATATTAGCTCTCGCTCTCTCTCTCTCTCTCTCTACAGATGGTAGAAACCCCCTCGCGTCTCCGCCGGCTTTCGAGCGGAGCAATAACGGCATCTCCGGCCCTCCTCACTTTTCATCATCCATTTCAGTCCAACTCGGAGTTCGAGCAGATTAGCAGGTGCGGCTCCGAGGCGGAGGCCGATAAGAGTCCCCCCCCGGTTCCGAAATGCGGAACAGACGAGGTTACGGGCGGTGGAGTTATTGGCAGCAATAAACAGAGGTGATTTTTTTCTATTTCTCCTTAATTAGAATCGCAAATCCAGCTAATGTCTCATTTGGAGGTTGGTCGAGTAGCCAACAGTCTGACTCAGGTGTGTTGTTACTTTAGAATGATATTCCTCGTGTAAATGTGAAAAGTATTAATGCCAAAAATCAATTGAGGAAGAGTTTATAAAGCATTTCGAGTCAGTTACCGGGGTAGTTCAAGTCGTGGTACAAGTTCAGACTTACTATCTAAACAACAATAAAAAAAAGTGAACATTTATAGAAAAATTATACAAATCAACTTTTGCTCTCTTGACCTGTTTTACTCTTTATGAAGAAAGTATGAAATGATCTCCAAAGTTATAATGCCTTTAACAAAAAAAAGGAGAAATATTCATAATTATTTTCAATGTATTCATGATTAGACACAGAGGATGCTGAGTTGAAACCACATTTCCAGGATTTCGATAAACAAAGACTGAACTTGAGAATGGGGACGTTCAGCCGCTTCTGGCTGAAATGACTCCGCAAAGTGATTAAACACTAAATCGTTCTGTATGTTTGATTAAAATATTCAGGCTCTGAGGCGACTGGGCAAACTTGTGTATTGTTGTCGGTATGAACGGAAAATCTTTACCCTGTAAATGCCTTTATTTATACAACATAAGATATATCTAATAAAAATTTATTGAATAAAATAAAGTTCAGACCACCCCCCCCCCCCCCCCTTTAAAAAAACTTCTGGTAATTAATGCCAAAAAAAAAAAAGGCAGCAGAGCAAACATCACAATATTTTTTCCCCGGGAAATGAAGCGGAACAGAATGCGGTGGTATGAAATGCAAATACTGGAGCGCAAAGGGGCCTGTGCGTTTTTCAAATTACAGAAGCATCTAAATTGCCCCACCCCATCCTCACCCCACACAACAACACGACAACACAACGCAAAGAGGAAACTTTTCCTCCTCTTCTGGTGATTAAACCAATAAGAGAATGGAGGGAGTTATCCAGCGAAGGCATCGGAACGCCCCCGTGGCTGTTCAACACGGTTGTCAAGCGCTTGAGCGAGCCAATCTCTCATCTGCCAACCCCCCCCCCCCTGAGAGGAACTGACACGGAGGCGAAGCGAACAGACACCCGAGACGGAGCGGAGAGCATCGCTATGCAGCTCGGCGCGACCCCGTCTGGGGCCCCATCTCCTCTCCCATGATCCTAATGAGCTCCCCCGGGTATCGGAGTAGGGGCAGCCAGCCTCCCAATGAGGTGCTTTGTATTGGCGGGGACGTGACGAAGGCGTCGATGCGCACGCGTAAACACGGCACGTGGCCTTTAGCACGCCGGGAAAAGGAAACAAAATCCCTCTTTGCATCTCGAACTGTAGACGGACGAAATTGACCATTCGTCCGGTAATCCGACCGCATGGAATTTTGAAAGCAATGCCGGTCTGAGTATTTATTCATTTATGGCACGGTGCCGTCACAATTGAAGACCTTCGTGAACTTGAAACAAACCTGTTGATGCTGCAAGATTTTCAAACCTCAAACTTTGATTTAACTTTTATTTAAACGTGTGAAATTAAGGGTAAGACACGGAACAGAGTGGTCGGAATTCAGTGTCGAAACCAAGTCGTCATTCACTGTGAGGCCTCAATTCCCAATACCCCACGTGTTTTCCATGTTTCCCCGCTCCCACGTACCCGGTTTAACATGATTAATACACTCGTCTGCATAAGGCGACTGCGGACCCACTCCTTTTATTTAGCTACGCCAGAGCAGAGGGAAGCTAATTCAGTGGGCTCGTGTCTATAAAGATACATGAGAACATTTGTAGTCGCTGTAAACACAAAATGGTACTGAGTTATGTAAAAAGTTATAGCATCAGAACACCTCTGCGTGAGACCTGAAGTGCTCAAATGCCCTGCAAAACTTACCCTGTTCCCTTTATTCGTTGCGAAATGCCTAAACTATTGGTAAAATTCCCCCTTGACCCTGTTATTGAGTTCCACATTTAAGGACAGACCGCCACTCTAAGCATGCCACTCTACTACTGCTCAATGGCCTTCATCCAGAAATGAGAAAAGCTTATCGAGCTTAACTACAAAGTAAAGCGTTTTGTCCCAATAGAAAAAATTTTAAAATAGCGAGAAAAAGTTTTGTAAATGCAATTATTCAAATTTCACTGTAATAGAATTGGTTTTCCGCAAGCCTCCAAAGAAATTGGCTAAAGAACAAGCATCCACTTCGTCGTGTCATGCTCCGTCTTAGCGGGTGACACAAAACCCTTATTTGCCTTCATTTTCCCTCACCGGTATCAAAGGTTAAGCGGTAAGCGGGCCGATCGGGGTATTGTCTGAGCTAGACAAGCTCATTAATGTGCCACACTTCATTATCAGAGCCGTGTCCTCACCTTGTCAGGTGGCTAATGGGAATATCAATCATACGCCGCCCCATCACGACCCCTCCTCGCATCTCCTCGCGTCTTCGCCTCTGTTGACTCCCCCTTCCCCCCCACCGAAATACCACCGAAGGGGCCCGAACCGATCCGTCTGGAACAAATGTCAAACGCAATCGGGCTCAGGAGCAAACGCCCACAAACATGGCGAGAGGGTTCTGTCACCGAGCCACCAGCTTTTGCAGAAGCACGTCAACCGTGGAGCTTTTATTGGCGGGAAAGCCACAGTGTTGCAAGATGGCATCAAATGGAAGGAGGAGAAGCAAAAGAAAAATATATGTTGTATATTATATTTAGTGTTTGGCAATTGTTAAAGTTTTGGTCGTGATTACTCTCAATTAATCGCATTATTATGCACATGATTTAATAAATGATACACCAGTGTATATCTTTCTTTAAGATTTAAGGTACTGTTTTAGGAAAAAACAATTATTTTGTATTACTGGAACAAAAAGGAACTTTCTACTGCAGCATTCTCTTTGTATTTCTAAGAAATGTGAACACAAACATAATCAACTAACATCATTTCAAATCATCAAATAGGAACCCGTAGTTATTTTCTGCTGCCGGTTCAATGAAGCACATTTAAAATTTCAATTACGTTTCAGACTGGGAGCACGACGATGATGAGAGAAATTCAGTGTTGCAGTGCTCACAAAATGACTTTGTTTTTTTATCCAGCCAGTCATCAGGAAGCATTTTGAAATTAAACGTCCCTGCAGAAGTCCAGGACTTTTCTCCATGTCGTCATTGTTAGTTGTTTTCTGTTGAAAGTTAGCGACCATTAGTTGGGATGCGTGATGATGCCCATCGGGATCGTCATCCAAGGCTTTCTGTGACCGAGGTATGAAAGTGTTCTTATTTAATATGCGTAATCTCATTTGTCTATTGTGTTGGATATTCTGTAACTTGATCACGGCTGAGACGAGTCACAAAAGATGCAAAAATTGTAAAGCATTGTGGGGAAAAATGTTAACCTACAGTGAGATCTGTGTGAATTTTTTTTGTATTCAAATTCAACATCAACTCGTATGCAAAGCAGAAGGTCACAGCAGGTTGCTGTGAATGAAAAGAAAACATGAAAAGGGGAGTGAAAACGAAAGAAATAAGAATTCCTCCAAGGAAAAAAGGGGTTCTCCACTTTCGGGGACGGAGCCCATCACAGATATAGTGTTCCGAAATGTATAGAAACTATAAGAACAGTAACTCAGCCAACCAGCCGGAAACGACTTGGCTTGTGCTTCCAAATATTCCACAAATTATTAATCTGCTTAGTCAAACTGTATGAACGTTATTCAGTTTATGAGCCAACCAGTTTTTTTGCATTTAAAATATCCAACACTGAAGACTGGA
Organism: Menidia beryllina; assembly: GCA_013363375.1. NCBI lineage: Eukaryota > Metazoa > Chordata > Actinopteri > Atheriniformes > Atherinopsidae > Menidia > Menidia beryllina. The sequence continues at coordinate 546,186 of JABUIW010000051.1, forward strand.
CCAGAGTGATACATGTCATGTTGCATTTAGGTGCAACTAGGAATTTGAAAAATTCAAATATCACACAGGGGGAAAAAATAATAATAATAATAATAAATAAATTCCACAATGATTTTAATTTCTTATTCTTACTTTGAGGTCTTGTACAAATTGTATTCCAGTCCATAATTAAAATCTTATTCAATTCCCCCAGAAGGTCCTGAGATTTGTTAAGCATTTTGTTTTACAATTCAACCCAATCGTTTAATATTACAACCCTTAAAATGACAGCCTGATGTAATTCTGCTGTAATATTTTGGCTCTTTGGATAAATATTTGAATAAAGGAAGCTACTTATCTGACAGGCAGTCTCAGGAATGCCTCCCAAATCCCTTTTTGAACCTCATTAAATCTTGTCTTTTGTAGATTTGTAGTGATAGTCCCTGACTTTTCCTTACCCAACTTGGAAGGTCTGTATAAAGGAAAGAGACAAAAAAAAAACAACAACAATGTAATGACTTTACCAGTAAAGATTGAGTCCAGATGAGGATTTTAGCTCAAGCAAACGTCGCCGACAGGAAAGTCATTCACATGGACTGTAGAAGAAAAAACAAACGGCATAAGAAGCTCTGCGTTTGAACTCCAGATAAAAATCTGTGTTTTGGAAATTGAGTCATGGCCCCAGTCAGTTAATCGCATCTAAACCTGTGCGAAAGGACAAATCCACCCAGCAATTAACGCATTAAACTCCGTGGAAGATCAGCCGAATTGGGTTTCTGGATTCATTAGGCAAATGCAATCCGAGGGAAAAAAGTCGATGATGAGCGTTAAGGGCCTCTGATGAGGTGAGCGCGGGAATTTTTTTTAACAAAGTTATCGGTGATTCTTCCCACTTTAAATGTGATCGTATTTACAATAAATCCCCCGGAGGCTGCCGCCGCGGCTAAATGAGCCGCTGTAATTAATTAAAGCGGGATTTATGGCAGCGAGTCATGCCGCGGTGATGTATTAATTCCTTTTCGCATTAAGTCAGCTGTTAAGTCAGTCAGTTAAATGTGTCATAATGGCACTTTAGCAGGCGGCGGGGCCTTTACTGATTCACTGCTGGCTCATTGTAGCACGCTGAATGAGGCGACCGCATGATCAAAAATGTTTAAAAATGAAGACAGGTAGCTAAACTTGTCTAACAAAAAAAGAGGGTCTTGATAGGGGAGTAAGAAAACCAGGCTTTTGACAATGAAGAAACAAGTTTTGATGGCCGCTCAAGACCGAGCAAGTCTTTCTCCATCCATCTTTTTCCCTTTGTTTTCCCCCTCCGTCCTGCCCTAGACCTCTTTAGCTCGGGCTTTCGAATTTGCCCCCGTGATTTCATTTCTGTGTGTGTAAATATGTGTTTCTTGTCAGGTGCGCGGCAACCAGAAGAAAAGCCGGGCGCGCCGACAGCTCTGACAAGCAATTACGCCGCCGCTCGTTCGAGGAGACAGGTCGGGATGAGCTGGGCCCCCCCCCCCCCGCCTGAGGGGGCACGCGACTGTAAACTCCAGAGACGAAGGGGGAGAGAGACAATGGCCGGAGGGGTAGAGCGTTGGCGAGATGGCCCCCGGGGCTCCGGGGGCTTCGTTTGGTCTTAATTCGTGTTGTTGATTGAGCGTGTCTGAGGCGATAGGGGAAAAAAAGTAAAATCCATGACAAGTCGAGCAAACAGAGGCTCTAACGACGCCAGAAAAACATATTGAAGCTTTAATCGCAGCCGCAATCATCTCGTCTCGCCACGTCGGTCAAATATTTCTGCTAGAAAACGTGGCCCCTCCCTCTGAGATCCAAAGAAAAACTGTCATTCTTCGAAAAGCATGCGTCATGATTCTCAAAATAGTGTTATAGGTAGCCTTTTTCTCCATTTGGTGCAACAGAATTGACAAATACAGCTTTCTAATATAAAAACTTTAATCGGGCTTCGGGTTTTGGAGTTTCGGACGGGATTCCTTTACAATAAAGGATGATTAAAGATCAAATCTTCCTGATTGTGACGTTTTTGGCTTTGACTTTAAACTTGGCGATCTTACAGAAACGCCTCGTACATTTTCTCACAAAGTAGATTTTTCTTATTGTTTTTTTATATATATATATATCTGCAAACATCGTTGTCCTATAGTATTTCTGAACAAAAGACCACCCTCCCTGTCCCGGTCATTTGCCAATCCAGCTGTAGTTTCTCCTGAGAACCGCCTCTTTCGAGGTTGCGATCTTTCCGGCGTCCGGCCATGGATGGCTCACATCCCGCCGTCGGGCTGTCGGAGCAGCAGAACGGGGCCGTCAGTGGTAGCGCGCCCCGCGCCACGTTCCCGTGGAGCGCACATATGCGGGTGTCGGAGGCGGCGGCTTTGACAGACGGGCGGTCAGCGGTCAGCCGCGCCCGGTCGTGAACTCTAGAAGTCTCTCCACGGCTCGGGGGGCTGGTGGCTCTGCGGGAGAGAGTACAGTTGGTACGTTCTCAGATGTTCCATTAACTTGATTAATGGGCGTCGTTACTGCCGGTAAACACTGCCGGGAGATAGGAAGCGGGAAGGCAAAGGAAGGCCGGGGCAGGAGATCCGAAACGGCTCCTGGTCACTGGATTCCATTGGTGTTTTTCTTTGGCATTCGGTATAGCAAATCTGTACGCATCTAAATCTGAGCAGCCCCACACGAAGCGTTGCCTCAAGACGTATTACCACCAGCAGTGAGATAGACGCATGTACTTTTGGTTTCTACGTGCAGACGAATCCCAGTTGGCTCAGGAAAGACAGGAAATCCAGCGGAGACCTGACCCAAGACAAGGGACCCTTTAGCTAATCCAGTCAATGTTCCAACCCTGCTGGTTCTCCACCCCACTGATGGTTTTCTGGTCAGAATTGTTTGTCAGAGCTCCGGATGTGCTTCTGCTGTTGTTGTGTGGTAAGAAATTGTGTTTTTCCCTCATAGTTCGGTTTTCTAAAACTCTAAAATGCGGCTTCCATACTTGCTTATGGAACGTTGGATGTTGCCACACAGGATTTGAAGGTGCACGTTGGTGTGACGACATGTCAGGTGTAGAGTTTCTTGTTTCTTTGTTTTGTTTTTTTACCTTGCATTTTGATAACTATTTGAAAAAATTCTGTACGTAAAAGGTCTAGTTATTGATTTGATTTCTATGTTGTTACGGTTTTCGGATGCACCGAGCTTGAATGACTAGTTTTCGTCAGTCTGCCCGACCTACGAACCCAGAAGGTCTGGGAGCGTGTCTAGTGAGGGGTGGACTTAAGTAGCTTTTATTTCTTTTTGTTTGGTTTGTCTTTCATAGCCATCTCCTTTTAGGACACCGGCCCCACTTTATAACCACAAGCCTTTGTGTTTCAGAAGCCTGACCTCGCTCATGTGTGTGGAGGTGACTGTCAAGAAAGCAATTTTAAGGTTCACCTTTGCCAAAAGACACAGTAAATGGACTGAAAATGGGTGGCAACGGGCCTGATGGAGGGATGACTACCCCACAGAGCCTGAAGATAACCGGTGAAATGCGGAAAAGCGTCCGAAGAAGAGCTTTGAGACATCCTTGAAAAATCCGCTCGGGGAAGTTTTCCCTGAGGACCGTGTCGGGGCCTTTGCGAGAAACCTCATCAGTTTGGATTCACCCCTCATTTAACTGATTATGACTAGTCCAAAGGAAAAAAACTGCTCTTCAAAGAACAGGACGTGAATCCCACTTCAGAAGAGCCAGGTGCAAAACCTTGTAAATCGTGTTTTTTTTTCCGTCTCTCTCTGAAAAGAGCGTTTGATGGTTAAACTAACGCCCCCGGAACGAGTGCAGCGTGTCTGGTGCCCCCTCCGCCATCCCCGGCCGCCGAAGTGGGCGAACCCTACCTCGTCTTCCTCTCCACATGTGGGCTGAGAGCGTCGCGGGGGCCTTTGCGATCTCTCTCCCTCGCCGAGCGAGGCCTTCATCCTCCCCCGCAACCCGTCTGAAACGGAGCCAAGTTCAGCAGGGCAGCGCTCGCCAGTGCTTCAGAGGTAGCTTACGCCGTTTTCGTTTCGGCTATACGGGGAGGACGAGGTCCGTCGCCGTGCAATACAACATACAGGCGCATTCCCATTTGCCACGGGAACCTCCAGTGGGATGAGCCCGTATTTCCATTATCATGTGGTGCCATTTGCTTATTAGCTGTTTCATTCCTTTGCAAAACGCAGGCATTTTGGTAGTTTTCTGAGATGAGGAGTCACAGCTGAGACCTAGAACAAGAATTTATCAAACAAAACAACAATTTAAGAGCACTTGAACACATTGAGACATGAAGTTTCTTGCTCTGGCCTCTTTATGATTCCATCCCACCACCATGGTGCAGATGTGTTTGTACATACAAGCATATAGGATATATATATATATATATACTTTTTAAGATTTTAAATAAGATCTTTGGCTCTTTCCCAGTAACACATGTTCAAAGTGAGCCTCTCCTATATTGTTTTCATTGATTCTGTCATTGCAACCTTGTAACTGGGTCTTGATTCATAATTGGATTGCTGCACTGGTCACAAAGCTTCAATTCCCAAGCAGAGCACCAAGCGGGCGTGCGGCGGAAATTTAGTTTTGTTTTATTTATTTCTGATGTGCAATGTAAAGCCGTGGTTAAATTACAAACAGAAGGCTGTTTCTTTTTTCTTCTCATCTGTGATGATTGGGAAACTCGCAGCAAAGGGATTTTAAACTGAGAGAAACATTACAGTAAGAGGGAAATGAATTTGATTTGGCCTGTTTGTATACACATTTCATAATGGCCTTTGTGCAAAAATAAATATGGTTCAAACCAAGGGAGTAGAGCCAATAATTACATGATTAGAGTTTAATGATGAAACGTAAACCCTATTTTTGAGTGCATTTCCTCAGGCGCATTGTATTCTGCAAGTGTTATTGAGGAATGCTAAATGCTTCCCTTACCCTGAATGAAAAATAATTCTGATCCCACAAGTAAAAGCTCACAGGAAGAGGAAAATCCGAGTTATTCCTGACAGCCCAAAAAGGGGGAAATAGATACCGTGGAAAATGGAAATAAAAAGACAATGCAACGATCTCCAGATCTCATAAAAGAATATTTCACTCAAAGTAGAGCGCAAGAATCCAATCAAATGTTGCAAGGGAGAGATTTTTCTATTTGATAAAAGAATATTGGATCATCTTGAATTAGATTAAATAAGATCAACTGTATTTGTCATATACACATTTACACAAAGTACAATGCCCAGTAAAATGTTTTCGTACCGCAAAAATGAAAAAGAAAAAAAAGGTTTCAATGAGAAGTTTCCAGAAGCATTTGTTCATATATGGATAAATCAAATCAAGCAAACCCAACAGTATTATATAATCATTTAGGTGCCTGAGTGTAGTGCAACACTGAAAAGAAAAACAAGTTCAACCCCTTTAAAATCTGATGCAAGAAAAAGTTGAAGAAAAAAAAACTCCCAGTCTGATCTCTTTATTGAGGCCTTGAATGAAATATTTTTTGTGACCAGAACCAAAAGTTGAATTATTTTGTAATTTACGTTAAGATATTACATTAGTTTTTTCTTTTTCTTCAAGTGTCATGGATCTGATCTTGAACATTAAGACGGAAAAGCAATATTTTTGTATGTCCCAGAGTTCCACATTACTCCGTAGTGTATCTTTTATTTATAAAGTGAATATATCTATTTAAAACTCAACCCAAAGAAAATATACTCCCCCCTATGGGATTCTCACATTTTTAAACATTCCTTTTTATAAAAATTTACATTCAGTCAAACTACGCCGATGTGCTATCACAGACATGACATTTTGGAGAGCCATCTATATAATTTCCAAGCAGTCATGTGACAGAAAACCAAAGTTATATCAACTTTTTGAAGCGGTGTCATATTGACTCATATGTAC
>JABUIW010000051.1:554786-566398 GCA_013363375.1 Menidia beryllina
CACATCCAAAGGCCCGCCCCGCCTCCTAAACACACACACACACACACCAGTGCAGGGAGAAAGCTGGAGCCCGAGAGCATCCTCTTGCATGCTAAGAGGGAAGTTAGGCATCCTCCATGCTGCATCTCGATTCAGGTGTTAAAATCCACTTTCAACCTTTGGTGGACGGGTAAACTCACATTTTGCTAAGTAGATATCCCCTCCGTCATAAAAAGAGACAAATTTTCCTACCATTTTTCTTTTCTCTCGACGCATAAATGACCACGCTCTGGCTATTCCGTGCCTTTCGCGATAACACTCCCCCGAGTGAGAGTTCAGCCCTGTCACAGAGGTGAAGATAATTCCCCGCGTATTAAGGGAGACGACCCTCTCCGGGGGCCCCCCCCGGCACTCAGCAGACGGGGGCGGCGCAGCGACTCTGATCTCATCAAGCGAGCACGTCCACCTCCATTAGTCCCCCGGCATTGTGCTCGAAAATTGCTCTAACTTGTCGGGTGATTACCTCAAATGAACAATTAGGCGGCTGGCTGTCACAATAACTGGCTCCCCCCCCCCCCCCCCCCCCCCAATTTGCCGGCCGGCGCTAACGGCCGCCGGCGCCATCAAGGTGCTCCAAATAAATGATCCGTTCTGGAGGGGGAGATGTCAGCTCATAGCCCCTTGTAATGAATTGACGCACAACATCTAGTCACACGCGCCATAATGGGGACGACGGCGGAGATAACGCCGTTATTAGACAGTGAATGAGTTGGAAGGCAAAGTTTCTTAATTGAGCAACGAGGTGATTAGACTTTGGGGAAATGCAATTGCATTGCCTCTTCTAGAAACGGAATTATACCTTTTAGACTGAAAGAGAATGAAAGGGAAATTGAGTCTCACTGAAACATTTTTGTAGCATGGAGTAGGAGCACGGACAACAGTGACTTTACCCTGAAAAAGAATTGTTATCGAACTCTGTTAATAATCAATGTGACAACCAAATTCTACCAGTGCATACCGGAGGAAATGGTCGGTACTTCAGGGTTAGAGGGTGACGCACAGCGCCCGGTTCAGTCACGTATTAGCCAACGCGCTAAAGAGACCTCGATGTATTTGCTTTCACTTTCACTTCCCATCTTGATGGGTTTAGTATTTTGAAAGGGCGCTTCGGCTTTGCCGGGGCCGCCGGTAATTCGACCGGCCCTAGATTTAGATCTAGATCTAAATCGTCACAAACGTGACCGCCTGCTCGAGCTGCGTCTGCTCCTCTACGCTTCCGATGTGAAGCTAAAACTACAAACAGCCGCCGTCTCCCCCGGATCCCCTAACTCGGATCGGTCTCGTCCACGGTTGGGGGGCTGGCGGGAGGGAAGGAGGGGAGTCATCAAAAAGCAGCGGCAATCGGATTCGGATACGTCTCGATGAAGCATGGACGTTCCCCTAGAAATGTAATCCGGGCACATACATACATATGTGTGTACTTTTACCTCTCAGCCAACTTCTAGAGAGTCCCCCTCAAGGAAATCCTCCACCGGTTCGGACCGGATTACCGATCCGAGTGTGGCTAATGTCAGAAAGCACGGAGCAGAGTAATGCGGCCTAATGGCGAGACAAGCCGGGGAGTCTTTAATGGTAATGAATACACAATGTGAGCCCAAGGGAGAGAGGGAGGGTGGGGGGGGTGAACGTGACCAGACTGGCAAAGGGGGAGGGAGATAGCCATAGTGTGTGAGAAGGGAGGAGAAGATGTCATGTTTCCTGAGCGTTAGATTTTGAGTAGTTTCCTCTTGACAGACAACCAGCTTAGGTCCATTTCAGATACCAGCCGTTCCTCTTAAGAGCGGGTATGATGTGATCAGAGGTTTGCAAGCTGGTTTTTCTGTCTTTTTTCTTTTTAAGCACCCTTATAGATAGAACCTACTCCCCGTTGGACAGAAGCTCTAAACCTGTGTTTAACTTTTCTATATCAAATCCCAGGTAACCTTTTTTTTTTATTTATTGTTTTTTTTTCCCCTGTTCTGAATTTAGTGCAGGTGATTACATAACAGGTCAACTGGTCAACTTTTGAAAAGTTATCGACCACCCCGTCGTAAAGTTCCCGTCCGGATCCAAAGTTATCGGCAAATATTTCGGCGGAGCGGGCTGGTTATAAAATGCACGAGGTGTCGGGTCTGAATATTTCTATCCACATAAACATTATCGATCTTCAGAGAAGAGTTGGAACAGGATCAATCACACACTTGCATAATATGTGACCGTGTCAGAAGTTGCTTATGCCCACCGAAGGGGGAAAAGGTGCTTTTGATGGGGTCAGATCTGGGCCGTGCCAGCGTCCCCAACGGCATGGAGCCGACATTTTTCCTTTTCAAGAAAAAAAGATAAATCCTTTTTTGAAAGCACGCTAGAATTTTTTAGTTTAGATATTAATAAGCCCGTGAGGCCGCCACTTGCTAGCATGCTCGCAGTGGTATCAAAATCAATTTGCATTACCGTGCTTGACATTAAACTCAAAATAACGCGGACAGAATATTGGCTGGGAGCCTCTTTCAAGTCTTCACGAGATGATTATTATCACGACTCACGCACAGATGCAGAAACCTTTGACCACTGGGCAGACGAAACCCCGGACGAGAGGCTCCCTCCGCCGTCGCGGAAGTGCTGCGCGGGGGCCTCACAACAGCTGTTGTTGGCATGGCAACCGCTATTAATTGCCCTAGCTGGAGCTTTTTAAACCGAGGAAGCGAAAACTACTTGAAGCTAAAGTGAATTCATCTTATTTGCACTTGTAGAGGGAGCAGATGCTCAAACTATTAAGCCTGAATACTAAGTGGCGGGGCAAAATAAGTGTGTTTTTTTTTGTGTATTTTTTTTTTTAATCCACGTGCTTTAACTGCAAAAAAGATTTAAGGCAACGGAAATCGTTGCTTCTCACGGAGAACAGTCATTTATCATCTTTCAAAATAGTTTGCGAGAAGCAGCAAATAGAGCAGTGGAGAGGGCGGCTGCAGCCTGGCGTCTTTCTCATTAAAGTGTACCCGTCTGCTGTGTGCACAGCTTTTGTCGCTCCACGCGCCGATCCTCAGCCCGTGTGTGTAACAAAGGCTTCTTTGAGCGGCGCCGCCAATAAAAACAGGAATTAAACGCGATCAGAGCGGCTCTTCACCTCCCTGACTTCCTCCTGTAGAGCCGAGCTCCATCCCACCACTGGCTTTTTCTGTCTGTGAATGCTATGAATGATGAAGCGCATTGCTGAGTGTCATTATTGGACTGTCACATTGTCGGGGGGGGGGGGGGGGCATTTTATACGACAAAAGTGAAAACTAGTGAAAACGTACATAGAAAAGATGCTCAAGCATCAGGATTTCTCCGAGATATCCATTCATATCTAACCAGATAGCTTTGATCAGATAGCTTTAGCCTAATGCAAACAAATAAGACGCTAGCAAAAACCAATTCAATTTTTTTGTTTTTATCATTTTCATTTGTTGCTCAGACTGTTGTTGGAAATGAGCTTACCGCGCTACAGAGTTTACCTTTACATTCAATTATTGAGTGTAAGGCAAAACTCAAATGTGGATGTGGACCTGTTGAGGGGCGACCTCACCCCATAAGTCCTGGGGAGACAAAAAGCCAGACAAAAAGCTAATGAAAATTTTGACAAATGATGCAGGGTTGAATTCAAGGGTCTTTTTTTCTTTTTCTTTTTATTTATACCGAGCCAAATGACAAGTGTCATACCCACAAGGCCGCTCAAGAGGACAATCCAATGCAATAAAGTCCTCCTCCGGATGTCCACCGCAGTATTTGTTTCCCTTTTCCCCCTTCTTTGAGGTTAAGAAATATAAATGGCTTTCACATGCCTTATAACTTAGACCGAAACCCTCTGGCGCCACAGCACAGCTGAGTATTTCTTAGGTTTGTTTCACTGATTTATGGCAACCCGGCTTATAGTCTGAAGCTTTAGAGGGTAAAAAATGGCAGCATAAATCACTCCGCTCAGTTCCGCTGTAACCTCCACTCCCTAAACCAGATCTCCATCCAAGAGATGTTTATCAGATGCTTTTCTTTGGCTGTCTCCATGTATTAACCACGATGCTGTCTTAAAGAATAATTCAAACGGACAAAATTCATTCGGTTGGGTTAGTGTATACATCCGTCCTTTTCCCCCCATTCGATACGTTTTGGGTTCTGATCATTGACTCCAGTTCTTGGTCCATCTTTGGTTTGGCTGAATCGTTTCACAGCTCGTTATGCTTTCACACTCGTGAGCCGTTTCCTCACAGTTCAGACAGCCCTGACGACAACTTGTGAAACGGCTAGATCGCTACGAGATTCACAGGATCATTAGCGAGAGGACGTCTTGTTTTGGCACGAGGCCATTTATCCGTGCATTGGAACGCCTCATTTTGAACCAAACGTCTGCAAATCCATGTTCAACATCTGTTTCCATGATTTATATAGTTAGATTGTTTCCCACTCTTTAATCAAACTTTAAAGTTCCTTTATTGGAGAATGAAAAATCACCTCTTAACAGCAGGGTAAAAGTAAAAAACACAGATTATTGGGGGGTATCATAAATAATTGAGGTTGTTTTTGTTTTTATATGCGGTTAACTTCTCACTTTGTTGATGATCACTTCCATAGTTTAAAAAGAGAAGAAAAAAACGAAAAACCCACATTAGCTTTTTCCAGGCTTTGAAAAACTGATTTTCCCCAGTGGTTTGATATCTAATCATCATGATGGTATTATCTACATCAGTGCATGAAAAGTGATAAAAGATCGGCAACAGAGTAACAAATAATGTCTAATATCCCTCCCAGATTCCGTGAGCTTAAAGACATCTCTTTCATTGTTTCTCACCTTAATCGCGTTCTCGCCGGTGCCGCACAAAAGCAATTTTTTCTACACCTCTTTACTTTCTTCCTTTAAGCCCTCCAACGGTTTAAACCTCTGTCAGTATCGGATTATCATTAGACGGTGAAAACGGATCATGTGGAAAAAAAGCTGGCCCCCCGGAAAAATGTTCAACTTCAGCTACTTGAAGCCTGTCTTTTGCCGTAGGAAATCCATTTTTTGGATGATTACCTTTTCGCTCAGGAGCCAGGAGCAGGAGCCACGGTTGTCAAAGTGGGCATATCACGCGCCCCGGTGTCCAGAGAGTCTGCTGGAGCCACAGAGAAGAGGGCGGGGGGGGGATCATTCTTCGGAATTGATCCGTTTCCACGCCCGTCCATAGATTAGGTTTTCTCCCGTAGCTAAGATGCATCGGCGCGTTTTCTCTTTTGTCAGCAGAAACGAGTGGAAACCGTTCCTGACCGGTCTTTTAAAGGCGGCTTTACTCGTTATGGCGACCGCATGAAAATATTCATCTGTTTTCAGCATCAGGACCTGTAGAGTCCATCGGATCAAAGAGCGTAGGCAAACCACGTACATTTTTCTTAAATGAGCGAATCAAAGGGAACGTGCTCCACCAGGCCCGACTTAAGTGGAACTTTGATCTGAGCAGGAATGATGCTCTTAACCCTCAACGTAGCCCATGATGCTTTAGGAGGTTCATTTGTCAGAGTTTCTAAAGCTGTGCGAGAAGTTACATACTTATGATGCTAAGAATATGATTGCTGAATCGTCCTAAAATGAGACGTAAAGTTTGCCCTTCATTCTGCATCTGTATTAAACAATCCTCAAGAATTAGACAAAGTTTCAGGAGACCTTCTCTTAGACCTTGAAGGAGGAAAGGACCTTTAAAATACTCAATTGTGGAAATTTACCAGAGAGAAGAAAGTGATCATGCATATATTGATTTCCCCCAGAATCCCCAACAAGATGACGATAGTCATCACTGGGATACTTTTTACTCCTTTTTATCCCCCTTACCCTAGTATATGGAAGAGAATTCATCCCAACTAGAAGGTGCTGGAGGCCTTAAAGCGCTGTGTTTCTTTAGCTTGTTTCAACAAAGTCGTCTATCTTGGTCTTAGAGTCAAGAGCCTACAAGAACCCCATCTACCCCATCCTGCCCCATTGTGAGGATTTATGGCTCTATCAAGAAAATTGTACATGAAAATGATGAGTTGTATTTCTTTCCTGACACTATAGATGGTACTTTCTCAAAGGTCCACAGGTAGAAAGCATAGCATCTAAGTGCCCCTATGTTAAAATCTTAAGGCACGAAATGATCAAGAAAGCCTATTGTTTCTATTCTAAAACAGCTATTAGGTACTTCAACCCTGACCTTCTAATCATTACACAAAAAAGGGAATAGCATCGTGACACTGTGCAACATTTCATACCACTTCCATTTGTTTTGCCGTACGTTTTATGTAAGTGAACGATAGCGTCTCTCTGTTTGGCCGTCGTCCATCGGAGCGAACGCTCCATTAAGCCAGCGTCTCGGCAGCTCTGTCGCCTCTGTGTTTAGTTTACTGCCGGCATGCTTGGTCGGGATTGTGATTCACAGAAAAAATTACGAGCCGGAGACTCGGCCCCCTCGCCAAAAAATATATACGGCTCTGCAAATAAATGTCCGGAATTTTAGCCACATGAAACGGGGGCTTTGGATAGAACCAGCCTGAAACTTTTGACTGCTTCCCAAGTTGATTCTTGATCTCGACTTTTCTACGGCCCCCTTTGAGCAAAAAACTCACACCGTACTTTATTTCCCCTCGAATTTAAATTCATTTCTTGAGAGAATGGCTAACGGTATCTCTCCCCAAAGTGCGAAGGAGGTATAAAATGGGGGGCCGGTGGCATTAAGGAGGAACCCGCCGCTCTCACCTTCTCTGTTCAGACAAAAAATATTCTCTTTGTCCTCATAAGGACACGGGGAAGGAAATGGAGTACCTTGAGGCTGCTTCTCCCTAAAGACTACCACGCCCGTGCGTAATGCAACCATCCGCTGACCTGTTTGAATTTTGATGGCTCATCAATTTATCAAATCAGCTGCTTTTGCCCCGGAGTGCTGGTCTTTTAACATTTATTGGCTGCTTCGGCATTAATTGGCGCAACGTGTGTCCGGATTGAAAAATGTTGGCTTTTCTAATACTTAAAGGTGCCCCAGTTGTGCTTAGTTCACAAGGGAACGCGCCAAGGACCTTTTGCGGCTGACATTTCAATTTTAATTAATACACGCGGCCTATCATGCGGGGGGGACTTTGAAGGTGTCCCGGAGATGCTGGGGAATACTAGAAATGCAGCCTCAGCAGAGACTGGAATCGGCCCCCTTGGCGAGGAAATTACGCTTGCGACAAAATAATTAAAAGCCACGTCTGATTTAAATACACGCTCCCGGACTCTAAAACAGCCCCTCGGACGCTTTGTCGCGGGGCCAGAAAAAATGCCGCTTCCTCGGGTTTGGGAGTGAAAGCCGCCCGGGGGGCTTCCAGGAGGAGTCCTTATAAACGGACCTGAAAGAAAATAAGACGCAAGCGGATCCATGCGGAGGCAGGAAGTAGCGAGAAGAGGTAAAAACAGTCGATCCAGGGTTGGGAAATGAGCAATGGAACTGAAGCAAAAGGCAAGAAAATGCTACCTGTGTGCTCACGTGGAAGCATCTCACTCATCGTCCACCGTACGCGAACACTTACAGATCCTCTGCCCGCAAGTTCCATCCACACTTGCTCATTTATACCAATGTGCCACCCGGCGTAGGTAACAGCCCTATTATGAGGCAGCGAAGCGGCTCAGGGCCCCCTTCATCCCCCTGTCCCACATCTCGCGGTTCTAACGTATGGGCCCTTCTGCCGGGATTCAATCGGCCGAAAAGTCAGACTCGCCCCGGAATGGGGATGGAGGAGTTAGAGCCTTGTCACACGGGTCCAGTGGGGTGGCAAGCCCTCACTCTGTTTGCCTAATGCTGGTGTCAAGGCCCACAGGGGGCTCCGACTGTCTGAGTTAACTCACAGCTTCGTACTATTTTAGTCGTCTTCCACCCCCTAAAGCCCGCGCCGCTTTAAGATCGTAATTAGGAGGATACTTTTTCTTCTTCTTCTTTTTTTTTCGCCCAGTGGTTGCGCTGTATATTTATGCTGTGTTAAGAGATCATAATTCTTCCACTGGGGTCGTTTTATGCATCTTTCACAGCATGAAAATGTTTCAAAATTATACATTATCAACTCCGCTTGTTGTTACCCGGCAACGCAGTTTTAGAGCAGCTCCATGAAACTGTTTGCCTGAGCAACGCGGTCCCACTGATTTAAAGCCATGGACATTTTTCCTCTTTCCTTGAACTTATTTTGTCTATATAGACGTATAACATTTTGACCACCACGAAAAAACATTGTGCGGGTCCCTCCGGTGCCGCCAAAACAACCCTAATCGTTTTATTTTTTTGTTTTTTTTAAGGTCTCCACAGGAACCCGGTGGTACCTGGCAAAAACATTTTCGTAGTACATCTTCTGAATTCTGTCAATTCTGAAAAATGGCTTCTACGGTCGGAGTTGTTTGCCCAGCAAATCCTTAAACTGGATTGGAGAATTAGGACTCAAAGTCAATGCCTGAAGCATTGGAAAAAACTCATTTTTGCATGTAATCCTCCTTTAGGGGGCTATTGCCATCAGAGAATGCTGATTTCCAACTTCTCATTGGCTCAACTGTAAAATTAGTAAGAGAATTTAACATTTTCTCCTCACGTGTAAAACTCATATGGGTCAAACTCCAATATAATTTGCGTTCTATTTTTCCATCGGAGCAATTTGTTCTCAGATGACAGTTAAACTTTGTGGTTCCTAGATTGTCGAATCATAGGATGACGAGCCCTCGGTTAGAAAAGTTGATCAGGTGACATTTAGACGACAAAAGGGAGAGAGCCTCCCAATCAAAAAGAGGTTGTAATGCAAACTGTTTATACGTTTAATTGCCTGATGTAAGAAATGAACAAATTTGTAATTAGATTCTTTTTTAATTGGGTGGCGACTGATTTTGATATAATGTAGGACTCCGGCGCGGGATGTAAATGGTTTGAATTTTGGGGTTTTTTAAGAGCTTCGAGATGGCATTTGTTGGCTTAAATTAAATTGATGCGCGCATGTTCGGTGTAATGAAAGACCACGAAAGCCAGGGGAACCGTGGAACTTGGAGCTACATCAAGCCAAAGCTCACAAACTACCTGTTGGTTTGACGATTTAGGGATGAAATAGGAAAAACCCAGAATGAAAGCCAACCTCTCTTCTCTGTCTAGCCAGAATTAGAAGAGCAGGAGCCTTTGTGCGGAGGGCTGTATTATGCGATAGCGAACCATACGTGGAGAGGGAAGGTGAATCGAATCGGTTCCACTTCGAGAGAGGACTTTATGCTTTTGAGTCGTCGTAAACGCGATCCTTCGAAGGACAAGTTCCTCGGTCGCTCGGCTTTCCTGGAATGAACTATCCATTTTTCTCATTTAACGTGGGCTTTGTTCTACTGTTTGGCATTCTCTGACTTTGAAAATATCAGCCTAGTCTCCCTTACCCTTGGCCGGATCGATCCTCAGCTGCATCTTTATTTCAATCTCCCTCCCGCCAAAGCCGGGCCGTGTCTCCGAGCCCAAGCAAACAAGTTTTCCCAAACGCTAAAGGCCAGACCCGACCGTAATCAGCCGTGGGGCCTCAGAAGCACTGATGCCCCCCCCCCAAAAAAAAATGGAAGCAGGTGGAACTTTCCTCCCACCGACTGCCCGCACACCTGACGGCGAGGACGCTCGGAGCCACCACCTGCGTCCCGGCGGGGGATAATCAGCGCCCAGGACGGCCAAGGTGATGGGGTGAGGCGGAAGGGGGGGGGGGAGAGGGCTCTCCTGTCATCAGCCAGCCCAGCTTGAGATGCGATAATCACAGCCCACCGCCGGCCCCCGAACCCGCACACTAACCAGCCATTACTGAGTGCAATCACGGAGACGGAGGCCCTCCAGAAAGAAGGAAACAAAAAGGCACAGCGGTGCTCTGCCTCCCTGTCCAACTCACACTTTTGAGTCAAAGAGAAATAGATTAAAAGTTTTTTTTGTTTTTTGTTTTTAAAGAGTGAGTTGGAAAGTCTTTTCAGTTGGAATTACGGTTTATACGCAATCAAACCATAATAAATATGTTAGAAATTGAGACACGGAGACTTTGTGGATCCCTAGGGAATTCACAATGTTTACATTTTGACTTTTGTAAGGGTAAAAGACCATAATTTCCTTGTTTTGTGGTGAAAATCTGAAGAAAAGTTTAAGATTGAGGGAGAAATCCTTTGCAAATTACACCAAAATTCAGATTTGTTAACCTTGATGGTTTAGGTATTGTGGTTTGATACTGATTGGCCAGAAGGAAACAGGAAACGTTGACTTTTACTTGTGAACGGAAACAGACACCAAACTGAATCTCACTTTGGGCATCCTGCAAGCTGTATAGATTCAGAAGTGAGAAGAAGAATCTATATAGAACTTTAGTTAAGTTTTTTTTATTTTGGTTTTCCATTTTCTGTCTCATTTACTTATTGGTTATTTCTTGGGATTCTTCTTCTATGTATTAGTTTTGTTAGCGTCCCCACCCAGGATGATTTGAAAGAGGTGACTCTCGGTGTTATTTATCCAGCTAACGGGGGCCCCCGTTACAAATGTGCTTGCAGCTGCGGAACCTGCTCAATTAAAACGTTGTGCGTGTTTAATTTGCTGAAAAATGGCTCGAGTCATTATGAAAATGAGATCGTGTTGAGCGGTTCAATTTTCTTTAATTAATAGAAGAAGAAAAAAAAATGAACCGAGTTCATAAAAGAAACGAATAAATCATATTTCTTAATTGACTAGTTTTTGTTATGTGATATGGAACTCTGGCGTGCATGCCTCAAGAAGTTCATAATTGCGCACCCAGCTTACCTGATTCCCGTCTAATTTGCCAATTTTGAATTTTCACTCAAACACACAAAACATTCATTTACCTCAAGAGCTGCGCGTTGGCTTCATTAGCGGCCGGGCCTTTAAACGTTTAAAGTGGCTAATTGCACGTCTCTCTTTTCCACGTGAACGCAGGCGACGCGAACTCGTTTGTTACGATAACCGTCAAACACGCAATTACGAGTCCCATTAGCATCCCTTTGTGCGGAATGCCGGAGGTACCGCGGAGACGGAGGCGCCGGAGGGAAAATTACAGGCCGTCCGTGCGCCCGGAGTCACAACGGAGTCTTTAGTCGTTGTTTTTCTTTAGAGGCATAACGGAGGTGGGACGTTCCTATCTTAGGAGTGGCCATGACATCACACCGTATTAAGTGGGCTTTGTCGTGTGCGATCCCGGAGAGATGAGGCGATTTCATGCGTTGGCGTGCTTATGATCTGGTAGACGACGGGGAGGTCGTAATTGAGAGGAAAACGTTCAAAAGGACACCCTGCGTTCCATGTATGTAACCAAACTTGTTTGTTTTATTTGTTGAAGAGCTCTTAGGGCCAGTACTTAATGTCCCAGCCTCGCTATCAATGTATAAAGAAGACGTCCAACTAAAGGGATGCCGGTGGACAGTACCTGAAAGCGATATTTCTTAGAAAATCCAACAAAAAAACTAAGACAGGAGAACAGGGTCACAGCAATCATCAGCAAGAGTCTCTAAAGAAAATGAACTGTTTCTAATAAAACAGTAAGGATAGACAGACAGACAGACAGACAGACAGACAGACAGACAGACAGACAGA
>JABUIW010000051.1:566408-589589 GCA_013363375.1 Menidia beryllina
AGACAGACAGACAGACAGACAGACAGACAGACAGACAGACAGACAGATAGATAAGATAAGCTAGATTTCAGGTGATTTATAATAAAAATGATAATATGGCAGCCACGCCAAATTTAGACTTTGAACCCTCCTAATGTTCTAGATATATTTACAAATATGCTGAACTTATTTCTGCCCATATTTTTTGTACAGCGCTGTGATTGCTTTTAGATGAGCATAACTCCTTATTGGGAAGATAATGCAAGCCCCAGTATTAAGAATCCATTCAGTTAAACGACCCCATAGGGATTCCTGGTTTTAATATGTTAGGATGGAGAACTTCACTCTGCATCTCTGGACATACAGTTGGCAAATCCATCCATCCATCCATCTTCACAAGATATTTTTTTTTTATCTTAAAAAAAACCATTCCACTCACCTCAAGGCCCAGCAGTTGTGTGGTGTTGTGCGCTGAAATCTAATGGAGTATCTGTTATACCGGAGAAGTTTCTGTTTTTCTTTGGATTTTTGTTGTGGGCCTCGGAAGCATTGTGGGTAACGCCTGTGTATCACACATGGACGAAGGTTCTGAAAGGGGGAATTGGGTATTTTAAAGTGGGGAAAAAATGGGATGAATCTTCAAATCCATGAGCATGAACAATTAATCGATAGGATTTAAGTACCCAGAGTCTCCCGGGATGAAGTTTTTTGTCCATAAGTCTGTTTGTCTTTGAAATATTGACTTTGTTTTTTCTGTCTGTCTTTGACATTGCCGCTCCTCACTTTTTAAGTACGGACCAGTGGCCGACATCTTAGTTTTGTGTGTTTTATCGGCCTTGCGTCGTTCCGACCTCCGTATCTACCGGCGAGATCTAACATATGCACGGTGCGCCCTCCACGTTAAAGCCTGGGGGTTTTGCTCTGTCTGTCAGTTTTAGCTGTACAGAGAGCAGATTATCGGGCTGCCTGGCAACTATCCGCATGTCTGGCCGAAAATCAAATAATAAGAATTCACAGTGTGTCGGAAAAAGGCATTGTTTACAACCTTCGGTCTGCCGAGGGCTGAGGATTCGAAGGAGCCGCGGAGCTCAGACTGGTAATAAACACGGAACGCTGTTGCTAGTGCTCCCTGTCACCGGGAAGAAAAAAATAGGAAGAAAAACAGAGCTAAGGTCTTCTTTATTTCATGCGAATGTTGAAGCAACTGTCGAGGAAAGTTTGAGCAATGACTGACTGTAACAAAGACTATTGTTATCTATTGTTATCAAGGCTATCGAGGCACTTCTAGGTCATTAAAAGCTGCTTAAAGTATTCTAGTGGGGTCCAGATGATGTAAAAAGATCCAGATTGAAGGTACGGAGTGAGAAAAAGCCTTCTCTAACAGGTCCTGTACAGTACATACCGCAGGTGATAAAAGCAAAAGAGCACAGGCTGGAACTCCTCCGGTCGCGCGACAAGTCGGGTGAAATATATACGAGGGGCCGGCAAATCGGGGATTGATTTTTATTGAGTGAATTATACAGGTGGATAACGTGGGCGAGTGGATCACTCCAAAACACAGTTTGCAGCGGTGGGTGAAGCGAGGTGATTGTAGCCTGTCATAAATCTCCAGGGCGTTATACGAGACAGCATCTGGGGAGAGCCAGCCAAGGCTTTCACGAACAATGTCGACGTAGCCCATAACTACAAAAAGAAGAAGAGGCAGCAACAAGCCAGTCTTCTGGAATCAAAATGAAGACAGTTTCTTTTCCGTCGAGTTTCCTATAGAAAGCCTTTCCTGCCTTTTCGGATTGTTCTAGGGGCTGCGACCCATTCCAGGTTTTGCTATTGTTCCCCTTTTGCTGCATGGAAACTGGAATGTCACATTAGTTTACTCCAAAAAGAGGGAAAACAAAGGTACGATCTTTAGACATGTAAGATAGAGTTAAGGCACACAGTTTGTGGAATGAGGGAATGCAAAAGTAATCGTTTCATAAGGAACCCGGACAAGTTTAACTTGATTGGGAAGAGGAGAGATGGATTCCGGTGGCGTGCGGCGAGTACTTGCACGTGATCGACTTATTATGGCGGGTCAGCGTCACTATTAAGGTGTGCAATCTCGAGAATGGGCGCAATTAGAATTGCTTCAAGTCAAACCGATGATTAATACCGACGAGTGCGGTTAAATTTCAGAAATGGATATCCATATTTGGAGAACTTTTTCTTCTTTTACTGAGTAAAATGGCCGGATCAGGCAGGAAAAAATAAGACTCTTGGAGGCCGAGATGCTTTTGGTACCAGCGTGCGTGGCCTTCATCTGCTCCCCACTGCCTGTTTTCTCATAGTGCAGACAAAAGAACCGAGGGGAAGAAAGATAGGGCTCAATGTGTGGGCTTTAATCCCTTTTACGGTTTCACTCTGCGAGCCAGAATATCCTTATTATCCACTAGTTCCTAAATTATTTTTTTATCCTCCGTTACCCCGGATTATGCTCTTCTACCTAACTCTGGGGCCTCTTCAAAAGAAAGCATCGAGTCATTTTTTTTTTCGTTTTTTTTCCCGCCTCACCTCTCTTTGCTAATCCTTTTTACACGCTCCCATTAAAAGCCAGACCTTCGATTTTTTTTCTCTCTGAGTCGGCGGCCATCCTCGGGAACCGGCGTCTGCTTTTGAAGAAACCAGTTGGCAACACACACACACACACACACACACACACCTTGAGAGGCAAGATGGGACCACGCCTTACACTTTCTGATTGTTAACGAAAGGGCTCAGGTTGAACACGGAGCCGAGCAAAGCATGGCGCAGGGCCAGAAACATGATGTGAATTTAAAAAGGAGTGGAAAGAGGAAGACGGAGGAGGAGGAGGGGGGAAAAACAGAGGAGTTAAAGCAGGGATGCAGCAACTAATGAGTAATTCTGTTTCCCATGCCGGGATGCGTATTTGGTCAGCCGGCTTTTTTTTTAAAAAGGCATAATTGGGTGAGTCGGTGCTCGTAATGCGGCTACTCCTCAGTGGCTAATGATTCGCAGATAAAAAAAAAAAACAACTCACGAGCTGAAAGAAGTTTTTGTCCGGAAGTTTTCTCCGTGCCAAACGCGTCCGACGCGTCCCCGCTTAGTCTAAGATGTAGCACATCTGGTGGAAAATTCACGTTTGTGTTGACACGCTTTCGAAAAAACTTTAAAAAATATTTTCAGGAGCAGCTTAAAAAGTGTTTAGAAGTCTTTGGATGGATGTCAGAGAAAATGGAGCTCTAGCTAGAAGCTTTTGCCGTTTTAAAAACAGCACTAGCCTGGAAATGTTGTTTCCATAGTGAAGGCGAACGCTTTATTTTTGGACGTCTCCATGCCGGGGCCCTCTGTCTCAGACAATGACACATTACAGGCTCTGGTAAAATGGGTCCGCGTCGCCACATGGTGCGGCCAACTGGAGCGTTCGGGGAACTCGCCCCCGAATTGTTGCCTCCGACAGATTTTGTCTACGTCTGAGAACATGTAAACAGCCGAAGCATCAGAGTTCACGCTCCCGCGTTTGCCTGTATTTTCACCCTTCAAGTTCAGTCGTTTTGTTTTAAGACACCTGCTTCTTTTTTATTCCTATTCACATGCATCTGTATTCACCTTTGAAGACACTGATCGATAAAGTTCTGAGAAGACATGCTCTTTGTCGGACAAGAATAAATCCCATTGTCAAAATAGACATATTCCTTTCCAACTTTAACTTAAAAATGTGAAAGACAAAAGTGTTTTCTCATATCGGATGATTTTTGCAAACCCTTGACTGGCACAGCCTCCAAGGAGGACTTGAATCCATTTGCCTTCTCTTTCAATCTTAACTCTCTATGTGATAAACCTTCATACTTACCAATAACTTTCCTCTGGTCGGATGTTTTCTCGCCCCGCTGTCCATCTCGTTACGTGTGCACCGTCCGAGTTCATTCATTTGAACCGGGTGTCAGTCACGCTAAATTTGAAGTCCAGAAAATCCTTTAGAATCTCCTTTAAAGTTAAAGTTTAAAGATTTTGCAAAGTTCACCGAAAGAAGGCGGCTGCTTTGCATGTGTAATATAACCACAGGGGTAACAACACCTCCAGACTACCAGTAAACAGAATTGATTTAAACTTTTTTAAATGTATTTATTTTTTATTATTATAGGTCTGCATTGTTTTTCGGAGCACACAACATCTTGTGCCTCCTCCAGATCTGCATTTCATGTGATCACGTCTCAATACTGGGATCCAAAGGCAGCCTATCTTATTTTGATAGTACAGCCGCCTCTTTATGAATTTAGGAGTGATCCATGTGTGTTGTTTAGATTTGTTTTGAAAGGTTTTCCACACGTATGGGCTTGTGCAAATAAGAGGAAGCGATTGATTTAAGAGATTCAAAGTGAATCAGGGACATGGCTTCAGGGATAAGGGCGTATTTCAACAACCGGGACACCATTCAACACTGTTTGGAGGACTATTTGTGGGTTTTTTTGTGTTTTTTTTTTTGCTGAATGCAAAATAAAGTCAAATGTTTAAGTTGCCTATTTCCCCAAAGTGTATGAACTAGGTAAGTCCAGGATAGAGATAAGTAGAATACTTGTAATGTGACTGTGAGCTGGCAACGGAGATAAGACTATTACCGGTGTAATTCCATAAGTCTATCTCTTAACAATGACACACAGGTTTTTAAACTGAAACCAGAGTATGGCAGCATCACCATTGCGGTAAAGAATTCCTGGCCTCCCGGTCTGAGCACAGTGTGCAGAAAAAAAGCTCTGACGGTAGCCTCAGATGCTAGCAGGGGTCCCTCTCCCCCGCAGGTGGGGGGGGGGAATTAGCGGGTTGCAAAGGCAGAGCGAGAGCGCCTTATGATTCCTTCCACGTCCCTCTCTCTGATTCCCAGCCACTCACAGATCAATAGCAGCCTTTGAGCGGAGCAGAGGGTCCCATTGTGCCATGTCATGGAAGCCACCGGCAACCCATGACGGATTCGTCCCGGACCCCAGTTCTCCCATTAGCCAGCCACCGCGGGTGAAAACGCAGGCCTGAGCTCCCCTAATGGGAATTTAATGCGCCCCAACGTACCTGCAGCCAAATAGAAAAGAAAACG
The DNA here is from genome assembly GCA_013363375.1 of Menidia beryllina. Lineage (NCBI taxonomy): Eukaryota > Metazoa > Chordata > Actinopteri > Atheriniformes > Atherinopsidae > Menidia > Menidia beryllina. Next base: position 571,471 of record JABUIW010000051.1, read on the forward strand.
ACCGCCATCCGAACGCTATGACTCACAACGGATATCAGATCTCCACAGTCACGTATCGTAAGCGGGAGTCTCCTTGCGCGTGGAAGCGGCTTCAATTTGGAATTGGGGCATGGAGTGCACTCGTACGCCTCCGTCGGGAATAGGGCTTACGGATGTATAGTTTCTTTTCAACGAGAAAGGAAGCATGTACTTAATGTAGAGTGGGAGGTGTTTCTGCATGCATATGAACCAGTCCGCCTGGATGTCGTCTTCAGAGATGCTCATAGTAACCAGAAAAGGAGATTCTCTTCAGTAGAAAAAGAAGACGCCTTATTTATTTAATCATACGATACCCGAATACATTCTTTTCTCCCAAAGTGAGCCCATGAGAACTTCTGACGGTTGTGCTTTCGTAAACCCTTAAGGCTTTATTTTTGCTTCCCATTTAGCATTCAGCAGATGCATGACATATGTAGTTGGATGCCACGGCCCTCGTAACCCAAAGTGCATCTAATCCCCCCCTCCCTCCCCCAAAAAAAAGCCACTTTTCTGCTTGACCGAGACCTTAACTGATCTAATTACTCACTCAGTTTGACTTTCCAATCCAAACTTCCCTTGAAGAAATCCCTCTTCTTAGTTCCAGCTGTGCATGAAGGGGTAAATATTTTAATGGTGTCCGTGTGTGCCGGTTCAGGCACAGCGGAGAGAGAGTAAACACCGTTTGTAATGCTAAATACCTCGCCCAGCGGATCGGCTTGGAGAGTAATACCACGCAGTCCTTCTTCAGACCGTGAGTCATCGACTGCCCGGGTTAGAGACGTGGCCTGTTTTTGGCTAGCAACGCGGTACTCGGCAGCCCCGGTGGAATTAGCATCCTTCTTTTGAGCCTTTAATTAGGTCTTGTTTTAGAGCTGAGTTCGCCCCGTTAGGCTGCACTTTTGAACTCATTGGCTGCCAAAGACGTCTATAGACGTCAATTCAAATACAACCGTTGACTGCCAAAGACGTCTATAGACGTCTTTTATGTTTTTCAACGAGAGTGGCTTGGGGGACGATCTGCTAAAGCCTGTCTGTAAATATCAGGCTTCTAGACAGAGTATGTACTAACAAATTGACCCTCTAGGTTGTAGTGCCACTTTTGATGGGAGATTAGCATAGATTGTAGGCAAATAAGAAAAACGTAATGGTTCGCTATGAGAAAACATGTCGCCGATGAGACGCATGTCGAGGAAGAACGGAATAAGGTAGAAACAAATCTTTTCCTGATGAAAGAAGAGAGTCTACTCTTTCATTCGGTGTGTTCGGTGTTTACATAGTCATAGCACAAACTATTCTGTGGCTCTTGGGAAAATCAGTCAAAATGCTCAAAAAACTCTGGCAGTATGGGACTTTCTGTTCTGAAAATGGCTGGCAGTCAATGATTTAATGTGTGGTTAAGTTCCTTGTTTCGTTGCACGTCTCCCTCTTTTATCGGCACTTTCGGGGGAGCGTTCGGCCATCTCTGTTTGGCTTTTGGCCGTGCGGTCAGCTCAAAGCCGGCCCTTTTGCACCCTTCATGCCGAGGGGGCAGTGACCGCTGCCCCCCGCACTAGCTTGCGGCCATGACCCCGTGAACCCCTCCCTCCCGGGCACCCGCACGCTAGATTCCGAGCGGAGACGAGCACACAAAATGTGACAGTATCCGCGGCTCTCGGCCCCCACCAGGTTTTTTTTTTTCCTAATGACCCCATACGCTTCCGCTCGATGCGTATCGAGCACTTGTGACACATAAAACCGTCCCGGCGTGATGAGGAACGACCACTGTCAGCTCACATCTGCGCTTCCAAAGATTTAAGGGCGGGTGGAGGGAGAACGGGAGGTGGAGAGGCGATGGACCAGAGAGGAAGAGAGGGGGGGAGGCAAAGGGCAGTCCGCATGGCCACACAGGATGATTCACGACAGGACACAGGCTTATTCAAAAACACTCTTCTGTGGGACTTTGTCACCGGTCTGTCGACTCATAGCAAAAAAAAACTCCACCGGGGTTTTCCCTCCTATTGTTTCTTCAAAGTCTGTCAGAAGTCATCTGCTTGGGAGTTTTTTTGTTTTTTTGTGTTTTTCCCACCATGCCGTCTCATCCAAGTCCGTCAATGTTTAGCTTTCATCTCGCTGACAGATGGGTAGATGGATGCATGGATAAATCGGCGGTTTGAAAGGTTACACACGCTGAAGATAGTGGACTGACAGATAGAAAAGAGCAGTTGATAACAAAAAGGGAGCGAGGCAGATTAAAAGAGACAGAAGAGTTTGTTTGTTTTTTTATACAGGGAGTATCAAATAGTGGCATTTTAGTCACGCTCACGAGGTGATTCACCCTGGTCTGTGTTTTTTTTTAGCATTTAATCTTTTTTAGCTTTTCTTTATGACCTTGAATTTTGAATAAATTCTGACGATAACCACAAACAAACTCATTGCAAGGGGTGACTCAGAAACAGAGTTCGATCAAACCCTATTTCCGTCACGGGAGAAAGAGTGGAGGTGCTTGAAGAGTATGAATACCTGTTATTATAGATAACAGACTTGACTGGAGACTCAACAGTGAAGCCGGCTACAAGACGGGACAGAGCAGATTGTAGTTCTTGGGGACCCTTGAGATCCTTCATCGTCTCCGGTAAGATGTAGCACAAGTCTGTTATTGAGTGCGTCATCTCCTTGGGGCAGCACCATCAGAGCCAGGGACCTGAAAAGGCTCAATAAATCTGATCGAGAAGGCTGGTTTCTGCTCTTGGGACGATGCAAAGAAGGATTTTGCTCAAAATCGAGAACATTATGCACAACCCCGACCATCTTTTTCGTTATACAGTCAATTTTAGTCTCTTCAGTCAGAGGCTTCTTCAGATTGGTTGTAAAATAGACGGCCACAGAAGATCTTTCCTGGCCACAGCTATCCCAATCTACTATAACTCCCTAACTAAATAGGTTACATCACCATTTCATTTGTCTCTGGAATAGATAAAGTTTGTTTTTATTTAATTGAATTGACTCATGCTAAATAGACGTTGAAGGCTCGTAAGAAATTTGGAATTTCCCTCCAGAAGCTGGTAGTTTCTGAGTCCATTGGCGCTAGCTTTGGGTGTAGTTGAACTGGAATCTTCTTGGAAGTTTTACGTTTCAGAATTGGTGGCTCTGTTATCAAATTATTTAATCAACTAAATAATTAGAGGCACGCAGTCTTTGTGGCATCAGGAAAGGCGAGGAAGATCAATGTGAGTACACATCGGTTGCCCTCATAACGATTCACTCGGAGTGGGCTCATTTCTGCCGCCGCCTTTAAACATCAAAACACTTTAATGTAATTCAATCCAGTAAAACGCGAGCAAACACACATTGATGAGTTTTCTTTCTTTCTTTTTTTCCCCCCACCCTCCCTTCTCTGTGTTTTCAGCGGTGCTGCGCTAATGTGATTTTGAACGAGGCGACGCGCCCAGCGTGTCCTCAAAGTCGCGATGGGGTTCCAGGTAGTTCTACCTGTTAGTCGCCTGTTACCCCCGAGCGTCCGAGCCCGCCACCCCCCGCAGGGAGACCAGAACCTCGGCCCGGCGGGAGGCGAGAGGGAGGGAGGAGGGAGGCGATGAGAATCGTGTGCCGCTTCCCGATCCTGTCATCAGCATCCTGTGCAGAGACAAGACTCTCTGCACAGGTTGGCAACCCCTGCCGTATTTACATAGGAGAAACATATCCAGGACGTGGGGAAGTTTAACGTGACGGAGATGCCATCCAGGCAAATGAAACAGTTCAATTATTTCTTCCAAATCCAAGCGAGCCTTTAAAACTAAATGGGACTTAGACTATCCATGGCATCAATGAGGATCCATGATCGTGTCACGAAGCAGTCTTAACCCATAAGAACCCGCAATGACAGCGGTGTAACAACCTATTTAAAGTTAAATAAATTTTTTAGAAATGGCCAGTGGAACTTCTGGAAATCACAGATCTTTTAAATTTTGTGGTGGTACCTGATTTTACCTCATTTGATCAGTTTTCTGTTCTGTATAATTTCTCCTTGGGTAGAAATAGGTCTGGGCCCTTACGGGTTAAGTTCCATTTGCTGTTGCTAACTTTCCTGTTGCTAACAGCCTGACGGCTTGTGTTTCTTTTATTGCTCCTGCTTTGAAAAACAACATGCTCCTCCACTGATCTCCTTCACAACCCCCCCCCCCCCCCACCTTGCAGCCTACCCTCCGCATGCCTCCTTTCTTCATCGGCTTCAGCTTCCTCCTCATAATCTGCCTTGTGTTTGCACGGTTGTTGTTTGGAGCCGTGGGAGGTCGGCAAGACAGGCCGGAATCTTGATTTCATGTCCTCCCTGAACCCATACCCTTACGTCAGAGACCTTGTCGGGATGCTGCGTGAACAAGGAGAGGGACTTACATGGGTGTTGCTCCTGGGGACCTCGTCATTCTGCAGCCCCTTCTGAGCGGTGCCTGCTTTTAATGAGGATCTTGTTTATTGAGTCCACTCAGGGAGGCCGTGCTAGTGCTTAGCATTTGCTCTCTAATTAGGAAAGCTAAACAGTCCCAGTCGCTGGAGATCAACCATCAGGGGGTAGAGGAGGTGCTCGAGCCATCGTGATTGCAAACAGAGAGCTGAAATTTTGGGGGGAGTAGAAGATAATCGATACCCCCCAGCCATGGCAATGATGGCAAAACTAGACATGCAGAGCACAAACGGCGACCACTGCGAGGAGGCCACGGAAGTTACAAGAACTCCATCTAGTGGCGTGTCGCAGAACATTTGGAACACATCCCATCTGGCCTTTCTTTGATCAAACGGGGGCTGAAAGAATGAAGCTTTTGACCTTTCTGGGATTCACTACAAACACCGTTTACACTGGTCACAGTCACCGTCGACCCAAGATGACCCGCACAGGGTGGGGAAACATCCAAAACGAGGATGTCGACAGAGGAAAAAAAACAGCATTCTGCCTCAGCTCCATTTACCCACACTCTAAACACCTTTTTTTTTTTTTTTTTTTTACCCCCCAATCATCTAACTTTTCGCCGCTGAAGTATAAGCAACCCCCCAATTTTTTTTTTTTTTTTTTTTTGGATTAAGACCTTGATCAAATTTTCATAACTCAATTTCGGAAGGAGACCAGACGCCGTGGGAGGACGGGGGGGGGAAGAGAGACAAGCAAAACTGTGTGTACTGACAGTAATCAGCTTTCTTTGTCTGCATCCATTTCACTTAAGGGAAATTAGCTCTGGCTGGTTGCGGCATAAAAGAGCCAAAGCTTTCTTCATCATAGTTGTTCCAATCAGTGTCTTTGTAATTTTTGTTATGATTGGCAATCCCCTTTTCTTTTCTTTTTTTTTTAAAAATCTACCTTCGGTGTGATGAGAGGGAAAATTACCCAGAATTTTACAATGAAACATGCTAAGCGCTCGTTATCAAATGAAAGAAAAGAGCACTGTTTGAGCCTTAAGGTTCATCAGTGGCACCGGAGAAGCTTTTTAGCCATACCTAGTGGCCCTTTATCACCAATCTATCTGTAATTCAGCAGCAGCCTGGTTACGTTTCCCCCTTCTTGTACCAGATTAAAGGGCACTGCCGTAATTGAGTCTGGGAGAAATAAAAGCCACAGGTAGAGACAACCTGACCTTGGTGAATCGTCTTAGACTGGAAAAATCAGGGCTTGACTAGTTATCGTTTCATGGGCATCGGACGAGTTGGAATACGAAATGAGGAAGCCGGGCCCCGGTGGACGGGCCGGCACGAGCTCTTTTTTAAAAGCTCGGCCGTTTGTGTCTTATGTTAATCGTATATGTGCGCAACACTGCCTCCATGATTTTCATTGGCCTTTTAGCTATGTATCCACAGGTTCTCTGAAAACATACCAACACACAGATTAAATGAATGGAGGAGACGTAGAGAAGGCTCCATCTGCACACATTTATGTATTTGATTTTAGCCATAGATGCGCCATCATTTGGTTCTCAATCGTAAATCAGAATCAGAATAAGGTTTATTGCCAAGTAGGTTTTTCACTTACAAGGAATTTGTTTTGGTGTTTGGTGCACAACACTTCTATGAGAAGCAAGAAATTACATACAATGTAGAAATAAAGATATAGAACAGAAATTATAAATTTATATAAACCTCAATTGAATTGAACAGTCAAACTACAGCCACATAAACGGATGTGATCAGTATGTCTGCTTTCTATATCAGTCAATGATGGAAGAGGGAACCCTTTAGACACCTCAAAAGCGCCAATGTGATGAACGAAAACTACAAGATTAGATAAAGATCTTTATTCCGGTTTTAGTGACCAGACGCCATTCAAGCTGCTTTGCTCTGCGTGCGGCTGAGGACGGTGCAAATCGTTCTTGACAGAAGCAGGACCGAGGTCTCAAAACGAAACATGACCAGCCATCGACCAGCTTGTCCACGCGATCGGGGAGAAAGCGAGCACTCCTATTGACGACAGCAAACCTTGGCTGAAGTTCTACAGATGTGACAAGACCATTAAAGCCTTTGTTTCCTCCGTAGGCATGCCTTTTTTTGCCTGTTTAGACTGCAAGCGGACTTACAGCATAGGAAACTGTCTCGTATACCGTAAACTGTTTCATATAGTCATGCTCCTGACAGTACCTGCCTTGCGAGCATTGATAAGATTGAAGTAGCAAATCATGGTGAAACACGGTGGTTGATGCATTATGCTGCGGAACTCTTTGGCTTACATAGACCTAAAAAGGCCCAAAAAATATTTAAATTAAGAGAATTTGTATGGTGCTACTTTCAAACTTGTTTTTAAAACTTTTGATAGAGGGGCAGCGACTCATTTTCAACCATGACAATGACGCTAATACTAACGTTCACTCAGAACTATGAGAGACTTCAACGTCTGTGTGAGGTTTAGTAAAAACCAGGCCTGAGTTCGGCACGACTTAGAGGTTTCTGTGCACCAGAAGAATTCATCCAACTTGACGGAGATTGGGAAGTTTTATCGTAAACAACGGTCAAAACCAAAACCTTAAAAAATGGCCTCTGTATTGTGCGTTAGCCTCACTGTGGATTTGACCGAATCGTATTGCGTCTGTCATGTACCGGATCAGTTGTATCTTGCACTTGGAGTTTACTCATCCTCCATCTTTCTCGGCCTTGCATCAGGCTTCCAAATCTCCGCTTCTCTCCTCTCACAATTTGAGTCATATCAGTCTGCCCGTCGCCTCCTTCTCCTTTCCCTCCCGCCGGCCTCCCCTCGTCTCCTCAACAGTCGGCGGGTATGGCGACACCAGACTGCGGGTATTTTTAGCGCCCGCCGCAGATGGGGGGCCGTGGCAGCGTGTCAGGGACCAGAATGTTCTTTATCTCAGCTGTCAGAGCCGTTCCCGGGACCGAAATGGATCCTGTCCGCCTGGGGAGGGAGATGATGGAAGGAGAGGTGCCTTTTCTACCCCCGCCCGCTCCCTTTTTTCCCGATTTGTGGCCGTAATTGCTTCTAACAAAAAAAAATTGGTGGGTACAATGCTGGCAGCTGCTTTGTCAGCTCCTTCATGGGGTGGGGGGGGGGGCTCTTAACCAAACAGGCTATCACGAGGAAGGGTAATTGTGGGTCGCACCTTTGTGGGGAAACGATTATTTACAAGAAAGCGCCGAGCACAGCGGATAATCACAGGTTACAAACCTGCCGTGGGCTTACTCGGGCCTGTAGAGCCCAGTCGGTTTCTGGCCAGACACGGCGGCGAGGAGGGGTTGGGCGGGGGGAATCAGTCGGGACGGATCCATAGCGGAGTTTGTCAGACTGTCGCTTTGCGTTGAGGTTACACAGATTGTGTCGGGCAGGTGTGAGTGAGGAGCGGTTTACTCACTCTCGGCGCATCCCCCCGTTACCTTGACGGAAGCGGGAGGTTTTGCCGTGCCACGGTTCCCTGGAAACGCTTTATACAGTTGAATTTGAGTGTGAATCTTTATCTCTTATTTATCCATATTGTGATATCTGCTGCTATGACGGGTTCTGAGTATTTGAATGTCCCACATCCATGCTGAATTTTAATCACGATGATGGTGTTCTTATGTTGTTAGCTGTTTTTTACAGGCTTACAGTTAGATTGATGAGAGAGGCAAGGAAACAAATGTTTCCTGTGAAGAAAGGCAAAAAAACTGTCCTTTTGTCCTTTGAAAAATGGCCTCGTTTCGGCCGTAATCCATATAGAGGGCACACCAAATGACAGAATGTTGTTCTCTCTTTTTTCTATTTTTATTATGGTCTTTATTATGTGACTGGATTTTACAGCTCAAAGTGCCGAAGATGTTCCCATAAATTCCCATAAACTGCATCTAATATTAGCAAATTTCCCATTTATAAGATAATGTAGATTTTAAATATAGTTTTAGATCACATGTTTTTTAACATATACAGTATATTAGTTAGTTATTAAACTCAGAAAACACTGATAATTCTAACAAGACATTTTTCAAGCTGTGTATGAATGACACATCTCTTAATCAATAAGATTTCAATTTTCAAGATGAAGTCAGATACTTTGAGTTAGGAAAGTTTAAGCTGTTTTAACCATCTTAAGTGTGGATTGCCAACAATGAAAATGTGTAGAACAGCATTCAGAAAATATCTTTTGACAACATCAATTTAGCTCGAAGGGTCAACTTTTTGTTGCTTGAATAGTTTTGGTTGTTTTTTTATTCATAATGTTTCATTAAGAGCAACAAATCCTGTACGGGTCACGTTTGGTTTCGTGTGCAAGCAACAAAACAAAAGACGATCAATATTTTTCCTCCTTCCAGTACGCTTTCCTTCAGGAAGCGCTCTTTCCCGTGAGTGGGGTGATTTGAGAGAAGCTGAGTTCAATAATGTGTCTTTCAACATGAAGCCCTAATCAAGCCCCGAAGGTCTCCTTCTGAATCTTGTTGCACTCCCGACCTCATTTCCATTCCGTGTCCCCCTAGGCAAGGTAAAACAGTCTTGAGGTGGAAGTCTCCGCACTTTGCCGCATGACTGGCCTTCACCTGCTGTAGCCCAGTCAATTGATATGGAAATAATGACAGAAAAAAGCAGGGAGGTAAACAATTTTTTTTTTAAATAAAAAAATATGAAAGACCAACGGTGATGATGGAGGCAAATCTGACGCTCTAAAAAGTGTTGTCAGCTTCATTTGCACTTTGTCAAAGACAAGATTGCCCCAGTCATCAAGCTGGGAGGTTTTGAAATGCATCTAAATGAGTCCTGAATATAAGCAACTCAGAAAATGAATCATTGAAAGTTAGGATGAGAGGTCAGATTGAACCTCTTCCTGCTCAACAGTCTGGGGGTATTAGCGTTTGTATCAAGGAAGAAATATCTCATTCAAATAGTCTATTAAACAGCCGGATAGACATTGAATTTGATCCTTGAGCAGGCGATGGCCATAGCCTCTCAAAACATGCGTCCTCTGAAACTGCTGCAATCACCATCAGAGCACAGAGACGACACGCCAACAGGGCTTTACCATCAGGGAAGAGCTGGTTGGTGGCACGAGAGGTTTCCATGGCAGCATCGTGTTCGTACAAGAAGTCAACAATTGTTCGGTTAGTTTGGCAAGAAAGCGTGCACACGCTCATATTGTTCACAAGCTCAGTTCTGAATTGGAGAATAAACACCACAGGTCTGTTGTTTGGCATCAAATAAAGAAGAGCAGGTTTCAAAAATTGCATATCATCTTCGTACTGCTTAGCATTTCAATTTGGATCATCAGTATCCATGACTTATTAACACTCCCTTTTAAATATGTGAACATGAGTAAAAAAAAAAATTATTAAAATTTTTTTTTAAAGGTTTGACCCCACCAATTAACTCTTAACAGTTTTAGTTCATGTAGGCTATTCGTTTTTTTTTGTTTTCCTATTTTTTGTTTTTCCTCTGACTTTTCTTCCTACATTTCTTTAGATTTTGTAGTCTTTTCTGAAAACATTAAAAATTAAAAAGATTTTAAGTTATTCAAAGACTTGTAGTTCCTCTTCCGGTGCAGGAGATGCCAGTAGGGAGCTAGCTAGCAGCGACGTTACCAAAACATATAGGCGTCGCAAAGAAGACTGAACGTCAACATCCCAGCACTCGCAGAGGTACTGTTCCCCATGTGCATAAATCACCCATCTCCTCTACCTTTTTTTATTTCGTGTGGCATGCTTACGAGGCGCGGCGCCTTTTGTTTTTTCGGAATTCGCCAGATATGTCGTGCCACTGGGCTGCTAGCCGCTGGGCTAAGCTAGCTAAACTGAGCCGAGTTAAGCTCGTGCGTGGGGGCGTGTAGCGCCGCGCGAGTTTAATTGTGGTTCGCGTTTTATTTTTCGCGCGGCGACACCGAAAGCTTGCTATTCGTTTTTATTTTTTTATTTTTTTTTTCAATGAATTATCATCCTCCGCGCCCTCCTTTTGTCTGCAGTTTATAAATAAAGCAGCGCAGCCGCAGCACGGCTGTGGAAATAAAAAATGGACACGAGAGCGTTGAAGAATCCGTACGCAGATTACGATGGGAGTCCTGCTTCAACGCAGGCGTTCTTCGACTGTCAGGGGAAGGTAAGTCGCGAGGAACGTTTGCTCGTGCTTCTAGTCTGTAACTTGAATTAAATGTCTTAACTCTTTATTTTTATTTTTTGTATATTTTCCGCCCCCCTCCTCAGCTCACGCCAGAGTTTGCGCATAGGCTGAGCAGCAGCGTGAGCGAGCTGCTGTCCGTCATGGAAAATGGGCTGAAATCCGCCGATCCCAGAGACTGCACCACCTACACAGGCTGGGCAGGTGGGGTTTTAAAATTTATTATTTTCTCTTAACCATAAGGTGCCCATTTGGGAAAAAAAAAGCTGCCATTTAAAAAAAAAAAAAAAAAAAAAAAGGTCAAGACTTTGTTTGTTAATGACGTCATCATCCAGCGCATCCCAACCCTCGTCCTTAGGGGGCTAAGAGTCCAGCATCTTTTGGAAGTTTCAAAGCCCACCTAACTCGGTATGAGCTCTGCAGGAGGATGATGAGGGCTCACCGGGTTGAATCGGGTCTTGCTGGAGTCTGGCAGGACTTTGTGACCCGAGCATGGGGGTCGGGAAGCTCAATAAACCTCCCCAAAAACCTGAAATGATCAGTGTATATATAGGCCTAGAATGCAGGAAATGGCTCGTTTTAAGGTGAACAGTAAAAATTGAGAGAATTAAAGAAGATATTACAATATTTGGTAAAAACGAACAAGTTTAAAACTTAATGTTTTTAATTTGGCGACATGGCTTTAAAAGTAAGTGTTAAATCTGATGTCACGCAAAAAGCAAGTCATGCTGGCAAAGATTTTTGGTAATCCCCTTCATATCCAAGACTGATTAGGACGAAAATAAACTAAAAAATACCCCAACCGATTTCTTTCCTATATGAAAAATATAGATATATATTTTTTCCCATAAAAAAATTATGACTCATGTTAAAATCCAGATGATTCTTTCATTTTTGTGCTTTGAGCTTTGATAAGAACTGAAGTTGAGCTGAATTTTAAGACAAAATATCTTGGACTAAAGTAATCTGTGGTATTTCTGTCCTGGTTTATGGATGTGAGCATGTTTGTTTGTCCTTAATGACTCAAGAGGAAATGTTGTCATGTGGGAAGTGACTCCTCATTTGTGTTGATTTTCATCAAATATATTCAATTGAAAATATTACCAATTTTTTAATTGCACCTTTGAGCCAGCCTGAAGTAGCTCAAGAAATTTATGCAGAAAAAGCTACCGAAAAAAAATAGGAATCCATTCATTTTCCTCAGTCATCACCGGCTGGATTGGTGGGCGTTGGGGGGGTTTAAAGTGTGTCTTTTGGGGGTCCGCAGGCGTGGCGCTGCTGTACCTGCACCTCCACGGCGTGTTCCAGGAAACCGCCTTCCTCCAGAAGGCGCTGGAGCACGTGAGCAGGGGCCTGCGCTGCCTGACCCGCCGCCGCGACGTCACCTTCCTGTGCGGCGACGCGGGGCCGCTGGCCGTGGCCGCCGTGGTCTACTGCCGCCTCCAGAGGTTCCAGGAGGCCGACGAGTGCATCAACAGGTCGGCGGTGATTTGTCACAGCTTTTCTGCGTTCAGTTGCGTATTCTTTTTTTCTTAATTTTCTCATTTTTGGGGGTTATTAACTCATTGGCTGCCAAAGACGTCTATAGACTTCAATTCAAATACAACCGTTGACTGCCAAAGACGTCTATAGACGTCTTTTATGTTTTTCAACAAGAGTGGCTTGGGGGACGATCTGCTAAAGCTAGTCCGTAAATATCGGCTTCTAGACAGAGTATGTAGTAAAAAATTGACCCACTAGGTGGCAGTGCCACTTTTGATGGGAGATGAGCATAGATTGTAGGCAAATAAGAAAAAGGTAACGGTTCGCTATGAGAAAACATGTCGCCGGTGAGACGCAAGTTGAGGAAGAACAGGATAAGGTAGAAACAAATTTTTTTTCCTGATGAAAGAAGAGAGTCTACTCTTTCTTTAGGTGTGTTCGGTGTTTACATAGTCATAGCAAAAACTATTCTGTGGCTCTTGAAAAATCAGTCAAAATGCTCAAAAAACTCTGGCAGTTCTGAAAATGGCTGGCAGTCAATGAGTTAACTCATTCTGGTCCACCGAGAGCGGTTTACTAAGTCGCCGGCAGTTCGGAGCTTTTTTGAAGAACTACGGCCTCTCGTTCCCAGACTGATGCAGTACCACCAGACGGTGGTGAAGGGTGCGGGGGAGCTGCCGGACGAGCTGCTATACGGGCGGGCGGGCTACCTTTACGCCCTCGTCTTCATCAACCAGCAGCTGGGGCAGGACAGGATCCCTCTGCAGTACATCCAGCAGGTGGGGGGACGGGCAGAGTGCACAAAAACAGACTCAAAAGGAAGCGGCTTTCAAAATAAAAGGACTTTAGTACATGGAGTATGATTAGTGTGATTTCAAACGTCATCCATGTGGTCAAAGTTCATTTAAAGTTTGGATTCAATTAAATTCAATTCAATGTTATTTATATAGCGCCAAATCACAACAACAGTTGTCTCACAGCGCTTTCCAAACAGAGCAGGTCAGACCCTACTCTGAAGTTAATTACAGAAACCCAACAATTCCCACCATGAGCAAGCACTAGGCGACACAGGCAAGGAAAAACTTCCTTTTAACAGGCAGAAACCTCGAGCAGAACCATGATGCTAACGATAGAAGTTATTATAGCAATAAGACTATAATTAAAGATGGAAAGTTTGGCCGTAGAGTGTCACAACAGGGACTGCCCCGGTCCATTTTAAACCTCTTTATTAACTTTATTTTTACAGTTTTTATCTATTTTTTAATCCATCCTCCAAAAGCTCTCTAAATATGGGCAACATTACATCCTTACGTCTTCCCGGCCGTCCAGATTTGATCTCTTCCAGACGCACAGATTGTGTTTTTTTTCTTAAACGGTTTTGAATGTTTTCTTTCCTCCCTTAGATCAGCGAGGCCATACTGATGTCGGGTGAACAGCTCAGCAGGAAGTTCCGGGTCCAGAACCAGAGCCCCCTGATGTACGAGTGGTACCAGGAGCAGTACGTGGGGGCCGCCCACGGCCTGGCCGGCATCTACTACTTCCTCATGCAGGTGGTCTGAGGCTCTGTAAAGTTCTGTAAAAGGCTCTCCGATGAGGAATATGACAGGAAGTTATGATTGTGGAAGAAGACGAGATGAATTTTGCCAAACATTCAGCTTAAAACTGACCCACAACCTATAACAGGGGTCGGGAACCTTTTTGACTAAGAGAGCCATGAAAGCAAAAAATTTGGAAAATTATTTCAGTGAGAGCCATATAATATATTTTAGAAGTGGCGCTTTACATTCGACCGTTTCATCGATGCAATTTTGTCATTGCAAATTAGACTTTGCTCTCTCCACAAAGGCGAATTCTTCAGTCCATTCGTCCTGAAATGTACGATACTCGTCATCTTTTTTTCTTTTCGCCATCTTCTTCATCGAAGGGTTAGCTTTGAGCTAATGGCCGAGAGGACTGATTCAAAAGGGGGCGTTTACCTATTTTACCCTGCAACGGCCAACCTAGTCCAGTATCATCCAATTAAAATAATGGACAATCGCTCCTGCACAGAGCGCTCTGCTCCTGCAGCCCTGAACAGGACACGAGCAGTGAAAAATCGATGGATGGATATTTGTAGCTGGTATTTGTATACAAGTGAGAATATTTTGTTTTATCTGCGTGCCAGGTGCAATCATCAAAAGAGCCACACCTGGCTCGCGAGCCATAGGTTCCCGACCCCTGACCAATAAGAGCCTATAAGAATAAACAAGCTTTTACTTTGTGTTTGTTTTTGTTTTTTTCTTACAATATGTGGTGATTTATGTCTAATAGAGTCTCTGTGTCCCCACCCCCCGCCTCCCTCCACAGCCGGGCCTGGTGTCCACTGAGGAGCACGTGCACAGGCTGGTGAAGCCCAGCGTGGACCACGTCTGCCGCCTCAAGCTCCCCACGGGGAACTACCCCCCCTGCATCGGGGACGACAGGGACCTGCTGGTGCACTGGTGCCACGGCTCCCCGGGGGTCATCTACATGCTGCTGCAGGCTTACAGGGCAAGCGAGCCGACGGCCGCCATCTTGTCTGACCGATTAGCCCAGTCACGCCTCCATCTTGCGGAGGGATCTCGGGTTTTCTTTGACGCCGGATGAAATCTGATTATTATTTGTTACTTTAATTGTTAGTTGATTTTCCGGCTCTTGCGTTTGCAGGCGTTCGGGATCCCGCAGTACCTGGAGGACGCCCTGCACTGCGGGGAGGTGGTGTGGCACTGGGGGCTGCTGAAGAAGGGCTACGGGCTGTGCCACGGCGCGGCGGGCAACGCCTATGCCTTCCTGGCCCTCTACCGACAGACGCAGGAGGCCAAGCACCTCTACAGGGCCTGCATGGTGAGGAGGAGGCCCAACCCCCCCCCCCACCCCTGCACTCGCACACATTTCAAACCCAAACGCAAACAGAGGAGGGCCCTCTTTTCGCTCGGCTTCCTTCCTCCGTGGTGCATCGAGGTGCCAGCGGAAAGCTGGGTCATAAGAGTTTTAATCCAGTCTGCCCCTTCGTTGTCCCCGCTGTATTATCAGAGCCACAGTCAGATTTCTAAAGCTAAATGCTCACATCAGAGGAGAATGACAGGATAGTTGAACGTAGCATCTTCGAGCTTCTGGCTTTGATTAGCTTCTTTTTTTTTTTTCTCAACAAAAAAGCCAGTCCACCACTTGGCAGTGGCTCATTTAACGTTCTGTTTCCATTTGTGCAGCTCCTGCATGCGCTTATGACCATTTTAACCTTTTTTGTTTTTATTTAATAGTAGTTTTGGTCTTTGTGTTATAATCAGGGAACAATTAGCTACTATAATTTTTCTTAAAATTTAAAGAAGTACTGAGGTTGTAGAGTGGTCAGATAATATGGGTTCATCTCTGGGAACAGCGGGGACAACAATAGGCTTCATCAGAATACAGACGGCCCAGCTTTCTCCGATGCTCTTGAACGCACCGCCTACAAATCAAATGAGTCTGTGTCCCTCTTTGTCTCTTGCAGTTTGCGGACTGGTGCATGAACTTTGGCCGGCATGGATGCCGGACACCCGACCGGCCCTTCTCCCTCTTCGAAGGTAACGGTCGGACAACAGAAGCAGCCTTTCCATGCTTTTATTATTTTGTATTTTATTTTATCCGGTTTCTAGATGGTGGGTTTATGACCGCACGCGTTCCCGAATAGATTCGGTTTCGACCAGGTGTGTTCTCAGCTTTAGTTTAAGTGTAAAAACAACACTAAATGTAGCCAATTGAATATTTAGGGCTCCCAAAAGCTCAAAATAGGAGTCCAAACCGAGATGAAACGAAAGTCAGAGCTTTGGTTTTTCTTAGGGTTAAAGCTTCCTGTGCAGTTTTCGAAACGTCTCCTCATTTTAAAAAAGCCCCAACTTTGTCGGTCTCTTTCAGCCTTTTGTGACAAGTAATTTAATTATTTTTTTAATGGCTTTTATTAATGTTTTCCACTGTCTAAGGGACGCGAATACCTCCAGAATGTTCCACACAAGCGATGCTCGTCGAGCTGCATTTTGTCCGATCGTTTTCGTCACTAAAAAAAGGGGGTCGCCAAAAAGACTTTTAATGAATCCTGTTGGAAATGTGTGCTCAACACAATACCAAAAAAAAACAAATGAATAACATCAGAAAAAACTTCTTATTTGCAGGCATGGCCGGTACCATCTACTTCCTGGCAGACCTTCTGCAGCCCATGAGATCAAAGTTCCCGGCCTTCGAGGTGTAGTAAAGGTCCGAGATTTGTTCTCTACACCCACCCCCACACCCACCCGCAACAGACAACTTCACCACAAGGACGCTTTACCGCATCTGGGGGCTCCAGCTGCCGGTGCCGTGCCACGTATCCCTACTCTATCTTCTCCCTCGCCGCGTCCCGTTAACAAGGGGATTCCTCCGCTTTCCGTAACTTCCTGGTCTGGCATGCGTGTTCTCTTAAAGATTATCACACTAAAGAAGGGGACCTAGTCTTTAAAATCTCTGAAAAAAAAAAAAAAAGAAAAACTGTAATTTAAGTTTTTTTTTAATGTACGTGTTCGTATATTTTTGTCCTGTAGAATTTTGAAACGGACGCTTTTACGTTCGCCGATCTAACTTTAAAAGATAACGACGTCGCCGCTAAGCTCTCGAAAGGTAACAGCCCGCATCACGTGACCCAGGCTCTACACCCCGAAATGTTGTGTGTAAGCTGTCACCCGCTCTGAGCAATAAACTCTCAAATCATGTCTGTCGTTTTTGATGGCCTCTTATGCAGTAGCGCGCGACAGCCACAGGGGGGCAGCAGAAAACAGCCCATGAACACAGGTGAAATCTATGAACCAGGTAATCATTTTCCTTCCAGTTTTGTACTAATTTGATCAAATATTACGTATTTATTTGATAAGGGAGTGGGATTCTGTATAGATACGATCAACAAGAATGCAAGACCCTAACAAATCACTTTTTTATTTTTATCTTAAAGCAGTCTGATATAAATTGGTTTATTCGAAACTATGTAAAATCCTTAGACGTGTCCTATGTGGACCCTTTGACTCACTAAATGCGGCCCATTCTCCAAATAAGACTCGTAACAGGGAAAAAAAGCCTTAAAACTGACCGGTTGAAACTATGCCACCCTCTTTTTTCAAAACCCCCTGCTTCTTCTTTACCACCCAAAGTCAGCTGGAGAAGTGGAGAGTTTATGGGGATGGGTGAGGGGGGGTGTTACTGTACTCTTGAGAAACGGGGAGCGTCGATTTTCTCCACCCCTCCCTTCGCGGCACCCAAGAAACCGGACACCTCCGGCAGGAATGGGAGTAAAAATAGAGCTCATCTGTCCGCGGGAGCGGCCCTCTCGGACACGACTATCGGCCGGGTCGTCTCACTCCCACAAATGTCCTCCATCGTGCCCCCCTTTGATGCTGAACGGCCCCCGTGGAAAGCTACCTGCTGCCTTTCTCACTGTCCAGAAATGATCCAATCACAGCCTCTGAGGGGGACTTTACTTTAATGAAAACAATAGCTATAAACGCCTTTTAAAACGATTAATTGCAAAAATTCAGATTTTGTTAAATGATTTTGGAGATGATTTTGCTCAGACTGAAGGCAAACTCGGCAAGATTTATTAGATCAGACATCAGATGTTTAAGGCGTCATAGTTACCTCTCATCTTCCAAAGGCACCCTTTCTTTTATCCCGGTAAAGAAATGCCATTTGAAAGTAAAACGCCCGTCCGGGACTGAGTTCACAAATGTTTTTTGCTGCTCTCCAATGGAATTTGGCTGTAGCATGTCTTCATCGGGAGCATAAATAGATAGATGTAAAGGTATTAACGGGATATTCTACTAATCTCAAAGCCTTTACAACTGGCGACATGTCAAAGAAAATAAACAAAGTGAAGTTTATTTAAAGAAAAGCTTGAAATATAAGGATAAACAGAAAAGTATATGGAATAAAATAATGTATAATTATAATAATTCTACATTATTTTATTACATTACATTATGTCTGTATGTGTGTGTTATATATATAACCCCCTAATCTATGTGTGTGTGTGTGTGTGTGTGTGTGTGTGTGTGTGTGTGTGTGTGTG